>JACEFZ010028349.1:0-65000 GCA_014155875.1 Cepaea nemoralis
TATAACATGTTGTTGTTAAAGTGTTGACACCACAGGCAGGCATCTACTGGGCATGGCGGAGGGTTGCCAACATTGTATACCAACACAATAACTCCTGGCCAAGTAGGGACAGGGTTTGAGTGTTTTATACGACTTATATAAAGTCGTATTTCAGTCTCGCGAGATGGTTTTTGTTTCAAGAACCATATTATTATTTTTTTTCAAATTGCGTTGACGTAGATGCGTGAAGCTGGTGCTACTGATCCGACTGGGTGATAATACGATTGAGGTAACCAGCCATCGAGAGGGTGAAGCCTGATATGTGTTAAACATGAAGCACCACATGTCTTTGTACCCAACTCCCAGTTCTTATATATTTCTATGCCATGTGTGTAATTTTGATAACGTTGTGTATAACAATGGGAAGGTAGACTCTGACAAGGGCATACTATTAACCCAACAGGTACAGACATGAGACATGAAAGACGACATCTTTCATGGATTTTACCGGGGGAGCGTGTCAGAGTCCGACAGGGGACAGCGATGCAGGGACATCGTTACGACCGCCAGGCGACTTAGCTCCCAGTAAGGGATGCAACAACTTCGTTGCGCCGCCAGGCAAATAGGAGTTATCGGCCTGCGAGATCGCTGGCTGACCAGCGGTCAGGCCGCCAACGCAAGACGCACGCCTGCCACGTGACGTCACGTCAGGCAGGAGGCAAGTTGCGAACCAGGTCCAGACAGCTCTGGGACACGGAACATGACGGACGTGTGAGAAAGGCGTTGTATGTTTTCTGTATTGAAAGGCGAGTGTCTGGACATCTTGCGAGTCAGACTTGTGACTGTATTGTGGATGTAAGTTGTAAAGTATCCATTATAGGTATTTGTGATCATCGTTCTGTATTTGATATGTTAATAAATCCACCGAACGATGTGTCGTTGAGTCTTACGTCAAATCACGTTGTATTTGTACTGTCTCACACTTGTTAGGAAAGCGAGCCAAGTTTAAGACCCTGACAGTAGCATTGTATCATGCATGTCTACCGTTGATGTACCCTGTGCTATTTGCATCTTTTCTTCTTCTTCTTCTTCTTCTTCTTCTTCTTCTTCTTCTTCTTCTTCTTCTTCTTCTTCTTCTTCTTCTTCTTCTTCTTCTTCTTCTTCTTCTGTTGTTTCAATTTGGGCATTTGTACTTGTAAGTGTTTCGTTAGACTTGTGTTCTATAGTTCCTTTCTGAACGAAATCTCTGGCGTTTGGTTCTTTCACCACTGTAGCACATACTTTACTTGTGTGATTACTTTCCTTTATTTCATACATTTGTCTTATACGCTCCTTCCACATTGTTTCCCTTTCAAGACTCTCCTCCACAAGTGCGAGTCGTTTTTGCATGATTTCTGTCTCGACGGTTAATTGTCTTGCCTTTAACTCTGCGTCTGCGGTTATCTGTCTTGCCGTTAACTCTTTTCTCATTTCAGCTATCTTTTCCTGTTCCTTCAGAGCCAAATTCTCTTTTTCGGCTGCAATCCTTTCGCGTCTGAAAGTTAATTCTTTTTCTCTAGACTCTATTCGTTCGCGTTGCAAGGCTACCCTCTTTTCATGTTCCAGAACTAGTTCACTTCGTTTGATAGCCATCTCAAGCGCCAATTTCTTTTGTCGTTCCTTCTTTTCAGTTGCTAGTTTTTGCAATCGTTCCTCCTTCTCACGTGCAGTTTTAGCTCTGAATTCTTGCAGAGCCCAGTTTCGAAGCTCAGCACCAGTTAGACCATTTTTTTCTCCCAAGATAAAGCAATCTAGAAGTGTAGCCATCTTGACCTATCTGTATAATAATTTATCTAGCTGAAATATGATAGCACCATGCAAAAATGTAAATATGTTCGATTCAGATAAGATAATCAATATAACAACTGTTGAACAACATGTGAACTGTAACTCAACAGCACTGTAAACTTGAACAATAAAGAAATTCAGTAACTTCTTGCTATCTATATATCTGAAGTGTTATTATCTGTAAATAACAGAAAATAATATAAGAAATATATTCAGTATAAAGAATATATAATACTAGACACTCAACAATGACAGAAGACGACTGACGAGTGACGTAAATAGATATTTTCTTTCATAAAATAGCCCTTTTATAGAAATTACTACTATACTTAATCCAAGACAAAAATTATCTGTTGACACCCCAATATTCCAGTGTCCTTGCTTAATGTAAAAATGCCCTTCTAACCGCCCACACTATCCATTTTTGAATTAATTTACTCATTATTAAATAATAGGCACCTCATTTATCAACAATAACACATTAACCAACAATAACATATACTGGCCTTTTTCAGGTTCTCGTGTCCGTAAATATAATGCTCGATAATTTACATCCTATATGTTAACGACGATATGCCAAGGGAAGGAATTGTATAAGGAAGTAGACCGCTCCTTGCTTGTACGAAAGTACAATGAATTTGTACAAACCCGAACCAACGCGGTTCGTAACCAATTTCTGAGAAACGTGATTGGCTTGGGTGTTTTCGACGATACTTGAGTTATAGCAGCTGAATGCTGTGGGTACTGGAACGCTTAATGTCCACAATGGAGTATAGCGTCGTAAAGTTTAGCGTGAAAACGAATGGTATCACGCCCAATAAGAACAATGTCACTCCGTATAACGTTCCGATGTGTAACCGCTGAAGTGTAAAGTGAGTAGCCTCCTGACGTGTGTAGTGTATCCGTGTACAGTCAATCAGTGTCCAAACGTTACCGTTGTCCGTAGATGTCGACGTAATGAGTTAATGTTCGGTCCCGACTGACCGAGTTGAATTCTTCAAATGTAACGAAATCCTCTGTGATTTCAAAATAGTATGTCCTAGTGTACGTGTACGTGTCGTCTTGAAGTGAGAGTTGTTGTCCGGTATGTGGGTAATGGTGTTGTAATGTCCTCCATCCCGTAAGTAGTATCTTCAAGTATAAAATAATGTCGGTGAATTCATTATGAATAGCGTTGGTATCCCTTGTGTTCCACTAATCTCGTTGACTTGAATACGGATGAACGAATACATCCGTGGTTGGCATTTGTAATTAATAGTTGCTGCTTATATAATTATAATATAGCCAATGTAAGTATTGGTAAGCGCCTACAAATCGTAAACTCTTCAAATTGTGTGTGGTATTCTGTGTAGAAGTGTTGCCTCAATGTCCTGGCGTCAGGGTATCAGAGTAAGAGTATATATAATAAGTCCTGACGTGATATCTAACGTGTAGCGACCAATTGAATGTCACACCTAAACTTCCTTGAGAGATGACAATCTATGTGGCGAAGGTAATCTTCATGGTAGTGTATAGCATCCTCCAACATCCGACGTCAGCAAGTTTTCAGACATGTACAATAAATAATGTCTATAGACGTATCGAATGTCCTTTGCGCCGATAGTGAATTTATGACAGAGTGTCGGCATCAAATATAATCGTGTGTGGTGTCAAAATCTTTTGGCGTTTTAAACAACCAAGTCAAAACTGTTAGTAATGTTCGTAAAATAACGAATGTCTTTCTGATAGAGTAAACTATACTTGCAGATCGGTAGTACACTCCATCCTATGTGGAACAGTCCAACGATAAATGTGATAATAATCTTGAATCATGACGAACTTCATAAATTCCGCAGATTGTTTAGCATAAAGTCACTTTTGAGCAGTTGCAATCAAATTCGTGAGCAAATCATCAATTCTCGAATGTACAGTGTCCATTGCTGTGTTATCGTACAATATTGTGGTGTAGACTTGTGGCAGTGCAGTGTTTCTTTAGATCTTATGGCCTACTCACATCAACATAGTTACTTTCCATATCGACCATGGTGTCGAATGTTTCGGACATTTCATATCTATGTACTATCTTCCTTTCTTAAGTAGCACTGTAGTCATACCCGTACATTCTTTCAAAACACAATAATGTTCTTAAATATGCTGTGATCTTTCCAAATGTCAGTTGTTATAAATATAATATAGCGCTGTGGCTTGTTTCATATCGTGCAGTTTCGCGCGTATGGTGCGACTATTATATTTCTACTGCACTTCTTCTATGTAATGTTGTTCTTACGTCCTGATATGTTAATTCTCATTGTACCGTTCTTATAATATATACACTTTCACTTACTGTTGTAAACTTTGTAACGTCTAAGATCTTCAACTTACTTGAAATACTTCCTGATCTTCACCATTTTTGTTACGTGGAGTTTTCGTGCGTTCTTTCTTTCTGTGTAGCACGGTGTGAACTGCGCCGCTGGTACGTAATTCCTTTTATGATCAGCTATGGAAATTGGCGGGGAATTTATGTTGATCAACAAACGGTGTCCAGAAACGACCCCCACATGTCTCAATGTGCCTGTCCGCTAAACGCAACTGGAGCAAACACAAAAAGCATCATCGAAAAATCGGAACTTGGTAACAGAACTCAGAACAGCATACTCAAGTGAAGCGAACGATTTTCCAGACGTTTATTTCCGCCACTGGTACAAGGATTAAACTCTGGCAGAAAAGCAGGCTGATCCCTAACCACAGGATCGGCACCTACTCAAATACATCCACCCCTGAGCTCCCAAACCAGCTCGTCGCCCTTGAAGCCTTCCTATCCATTCTTCAGCTCAATTTCTTAGATACTAAGATTCAGTCTAGGTGGATTTCTATTCCCGATCCATTTCACCGTTGTGTCGTCCTCAATAAATTCCTTACCAGACTCCCTGCTGTCTCATCCCGAAATCACGGCATCCAGGTGTCACCTTCACCTCGAGCCTTCAGAAACACATCTTGTTCGTATCACAAAGTCACAGCGTCTCCCGTTGCCGTGTTCTCACGTTCTCCACATTCTCCTTGGATTCCTCTGTTGACATCCACTTTCGTGTCTGAATGGGAAACTCCGTATATGATTTTCCACCGCCCATTCCGATGACGTCATTATGTCTAAACGCCATGTGGCAATGGGTCGATTCCGGGCGACGATATTCGGTTCACGAGTTCAGATTTCTCCGACTCCTAGGGGCTGGAGCTGCAGAGTTCGTGCTTTGTACGACACTTTCGACAGACCGCCCCGCGGAAAGAGACCGAGCCATATGAGAACAAACCCAGTGCAATGAAGTCGATTCCTTTGTTGTTTAAACCCTATTAAACCCTGCCTCGTGCATCTTTACGGTCACGGTGTCTTTAATGTCCTGCTGCAATCCTACTTCCCATTTTCCGCCATCCATGTTTCGTTCAAACGTACTTTTTGTTTGCCACTGAATCTGTTAAAAACACGCGGAGACGCCATCAACATCATTAATTGTCATGTCAGCTGGCATAGACGATCATGTCTCTCCGTATATCTCGGTCCTTGGTGTTCTGAATCAACACTGCTTGAAGATTTTTCTCCATGCCACCGTCTCAGTCCATCTAGCATACTTTCACTAGATATTTCTCTGCCTCTTTTCTCACCGATCTTTCCAGTCGTCACGATGTTCTCCAGTGCATCTCCTCTCATCAGATTACTAAATAATTCCCTTATGTCTCTTTTATAACTGTAAATAATGTTCTTGTTTAATTAGTCTCCTCTTTAGGTAAGATACCATCGCTTTCTTAGTTTGTACAAATGAATTGCGCCAGGTCTGCTCGAGTTACCGTATATGCAGCGGTCGTGCCTCAAAGCCAGTCAGCATCCCTTTTTCCAATTTATTTGTCAGAAAAGATTAAGAATATATGTTAATATAGGTGAGGAAAACTTTGGATGGACTAAGAGTAGTGCAGATATCTTAACTAATTCAGTGTCGAAGGATAATATATCGATAAATGTTAACTTCCATTTGCACAGAAGGACGATATATCACAATACTAGTTTTGTTTCGTGGCATCCCCCGCAGGTTCAATGCTCAGTGAATGGACATTACTTTATAACAATCGTTCTTTTGATTGTGAGCAATGTTTGGTCAAAATTTATTTTATGCTTGGCACTGAATCAGTTACAAGAAGTTAACTCATACAGAGATATAGCTACTCGCAGTATAAGAAGATGGATCATGGACAATTAGCAAACAAGTGGGGAAATATGTGGAAGCTAGGGAGATGTGGTTTTATAGAAAAATTATGAGTACAACGTGGGCAGACTGAAAGAGCAATGAAGATATCCAGAAAGATGATAACTCACAAGAAGATTTGATTATTCGCAACCGAAGACAACAGTCCAAATTATTTGAACTTGTCAGAAGGGAAAAGCTGGAATACATCGTGACAACAGAAGAAATGGTGGGAAATTGGGGGTGGGGAGGGGGGAGGGAGAGAGAGAGAGAGAGAGAGAGAGAGAGAGAGAGAGAGAGAGAGAGAGAGAGAGAGAGAGAGAGAGAGAGAGAGAGAGAGAGAGAGAGCAGGGGAAGACCAAGAGAGAATATGTTAGACAGTTTTACATTATACCATGGAGAAACGTCGGTTTCACTACTCATTACCAGTACGTGAGACAGAAGGCTGTGGACAGATGATCACCAACGCCACACGGCAATGAACTAAACGAAGATGTGTTGAAACAGAAGTCACCGACCGGCATTTGCCATCATGTGACCTGCCAAATGGCAATGCCGTTTATGTAGCTCCACAGATCTCGGTTCTTGGTGTTCTGGATCATTTCTGTTGACATTAAACATGCCACTATGTTTAATCCGCCCAGCATCATTTCCCCACGGCTGATCTTCCCGGAGGTCACAATGTTTATCAATGCCTCTCTTCTCATTACATAAAGAATATTGTCTGTTTCTTAAATTTGTACAATATAATATTCTACTTTAATTGGCGTCTTCTAGCCACTCATTTCAGAATATAAAACAAAAGTCACTGACTACTATTACTGACACACAACATATAACAGGAGTTACTGACTCAGACACAAAACACAAAACAAAGTCATTGGCTGCAACAACTGACACAGAACATATAACAGAAATCACTAACTGCAGCAGCTCACAGAACATACAATAGAAGTCATTGACTCAAACTGGCAAATATCATAAAACAGAAATAACTGACTCAAAATGACACATAACATAAAACATAAGTTAATGGCTCAAAAAGTCACAAGACATAACACAAAAGTCACAGACTCCAACAATCGACACGACAATAACACAGAAGTTACTGACTCAGACGCAGAACATAAAACAGAAGTTATTGACACCAACAACACACAACAATATAAGAGAAGTTACTGACTCAGACGCAGAACATAAAACAGAAGTTATTGACACCAACAACACACAACAATAAAACAGAAGTTACTGACTCAGACGCAGAACATAAAAGAGAAGTTATTGACACCAACAACACACAACAATAAAACAGAAGTTACTGACTCAGACGCAGAACACAAAACAGAAGTTATTGACACCAACAACACACAACAATAAAATAGAAGTTACTGACTCAGACGCAGAACACAAAACAGAAGTTATTGACACAAACAACCGACACAAATATAAAACAGAAGTTAATGACTCAGACGCAGAACACAAAACAGAAGTTGTTGACACCAACAACACACAACAATAAAATAGAAGTTACGGACTCAGAAGCAGAACACAAAACAGAAGTTATTGACACCAACAACACACAACAATAAAATAGAAGTTACTGACTCAGACGCAGAACAGAAGTCGTTGACTCCAACAACCGACATGACATTAAAACAGAAGTTACTGACTCAGACACACAACACAATTCAGAAGTCACTGACTCCAAGACTTGACAATAAAACAGAAGTCACTCCAACAACTGACACAGCACAAGTCCGGCAACTACATCAAAGTATTTATTCAAATCATAATATAAGACAACTAACAGTAAGTAGAGTAATATCCATGATGGCAAACACAAGCTAGGCAATGTTTACGTGGCATGAAATGCTAGCAACATCAAACACAGAATGCAACAACAATGTTACAATAACAACTTTATTTATCGTCTATCATACAACACCAAGCGAGAAATATAAACATCAAAAAGAATACATAATGTTTACGTACACACACACTCATTTGCAGACTGACAGACATACATGTATACATATACACACACACACCATTGTTTTAATAAATGACAATAAAGTAGTAGTAGTATTTATACATTAATGTGGTAATTGTATGCACAATAAAAGGGAGAGTTGACATCTGTGGTGGGGGAGATAAAGACATAATGCTACAATGACTTGTATATAGAATACATACACTGAGGTTACATCAGAGACTTATGGATAAATAATGCAGCTGTACAAACATGGCAAACAAACAGTGACTTTATTTATACACAAAACAACTCCTAGGATCTCAGTAAAGGTAACAGTAATCCCACAGAAGAAGGTGTTGGACCTTCAGGTAAGGTATATTAGGTTACTGCAATATGCTGATGAAACTATCATCATCATTTGTCTATGTTCCCATCTTTGCTCCCAATGCAATTTTCTGGTACCCAGCTTATTTTGTGTTTGCCGTCACTTGCTCTGATACACGTGCCATTACTTCTAGTGCATTGGACTGATTTTTGCCTGTAGGTTAGCTTTCCCTTTTTACTAATGTCCCTCGCCATCAGGCCAACTCACTTTGGCTTCTAAGGTATTGTACATCCCCAAGCCAAGGACGAGAAGTCAACATGTTAGCCCAACTGACTGGTGTAGGGGTTGAACCCGCTACATCGGCATCAGCACACTGTGCTCTTATCCATTCGGCTATGCTGACCGCCTACCCAGCCGATAAAATGGGGAAATGGGGGGGGGGGGGGGGGGGGGGGGGGGGTTAATTCTACAACTTGGATCCCCTTAATAGGTTAAAATTAGCTGCATGCCCTTTACAAATTATTGTCTTCAACCCCAGCATTTATTATTAGTGATTTACTAGGCAAATTTTACTTCCTAACTAGGTTAACTGTCATCTACTGTCTGTAGTACCTTGCAGTGTAGGGTTGGGGGTCTTGAGCCTGAAGAATTAAGGCCGCCTGGCTAGTGCACTAGGTAAATAATCCAATCTGCACTCCCTGCGTCCCAAACAGCATAGTGATGTGTTAAACTCTTCACACTTTATGTTAAAGATAGCTGGCTACCTATTTTAATATGCAACACAGTTTGTTTTATAGCTGGCATCGAGGTTATCTCACAGCAGATGAGGCTGTTGAGGTGTGAAGTGTCAGGTCTTCATATATTCTAGGCCACAATACATAAGTGTGGGTGGCTAATTCTCTTCCCTACCACTTTTCTTTCACAGAAATTTCTGAAAATTAACTAAATTTTTAAAACACTGTGTGGATCCCAGAGGGAAACTGGTTGGTACAAATAATTCTGGAGACAGAAACCACATTACTGTCTGTGCAGGCAAGCGCACTAACCACAAAGCCATAGCATACAAAAAGTTTATATGTTGCTTCTGTGAAAGTAATGTAGTCATGATTTTGAACTGAGGGTAACTGTACTGTGCTGCCAAAATGTTGCAGGACTTAAAGGGTTAAACAGGTGAATCATGTCTATTATCTTGGAACAGACGTATTTTGACTCAAGGTCTGGTAGAGATTAAAATAAGAACCACCATGGCAAATGTAGCCTTTTGAAAGATGGAAACCAGAGCTGTCAGTGGAAGAGAGAAACAATGTGTGGAAGTGCTGCATGGAGCCGAAGCTGTTGCACGCATATCAAACACGGGCAATAAGCCTAGCACACCACGCCTCTCTGACAGTATACACTAAGGGGTTACCTTTATGTGTCTTAGATCTGACATTTGATGTCTTCTTCTGCTGCTGCCTGCCATCTCCCAATATAGAACAGACGCTCAACACACTCACACCTAGCCTCTTTGTAGACGTGTTTGTGATTGGCTGTATTTTGCAGCTCAGTTTTCAATTGACTGAGGTAGACAGTCTCATGCCAACCTTCCTTTGTGGCCTATTATGACATGGATAGTGTTACTTTCTTAGTTTCCCTTATGGTTCCTGGGAACACACAGGCAGATATCACATGTGACTATCATGAAATGTTGAATGTGACGACCTTAGACTTCACAACACCGTTACAGTATTCAGAATAGGGTTACTTGTCTTAGAACTGACAATACATGTGACCAATATGAACTGTTGAATGTGACAGTCTTCACTTCACATCACTGTGACAGTAATCATCATAGGGTTACTTGTCTTAGAATTGACATTACATGTGACCAATATGAACTGTTGAATGTGACAGTCTTCACTTCACATCACTGTGACAGTAATCATCATAGGGTTACTTGTCTTAGAACTGACATTACATGTGACCAATATGAACTGTTGAATGTGATGGCTTTGCACTTCACATAATTGTGACAGTATTCACCATAGGGTTACTTGTCTTACAACTGACATTACATGTGACCAATATGAACTGTTGAATGTGACAACCTTCACTTCACATCACTGTGACAGTATTCACCATAGGGTTACTTGTCTTAGAACTGACATCAGACATGAGCTTCATGAACTCATCTCCTTGCTTGCCCTAAATAATGAAACATCTTTGACTATAGTTACAAACTTATAATAACCAACAGTGACTTCAACTTCAGTGTCCAGTCAAACAAATGTAGAAACATCCCTAGGTGTACAACTCCAACAGTGAAGTTGTATTTACAACATTCCATAGATGCTGTACCTATTTAACTTGTAAAGGCTGTGAGGCTCACACCTAGGGCTTACATTTTGAAACATTAATGACCACTGACCAGTATTCCTGGCTAGTAAACTGTTATCAACCATTTGTTTATGATGTGTTTATCTTTGGTCTACTACACATCAATATTTATTTAGCTTCAAACATGATTTGTATAGGTTTGATCAGCAATGTTCACTCATGGCTATAATTTGTTATACTCCTTTATAACCATTGATAATGTCCATTTTATAAACACATGAAAAATAGTGACTCTTAAACTGTAACTGTAGAAAAACTTCAACTATACTCAACATGTGAAAACACTCATGGTCTTTAAGGTAAAATAAAAACACATATTGTTAATCAGTTATCAGTTATCAGTTGGGGTATCTTCGTTGCACTCCGGACATGTCCATAGGTGCTCAGATCCTCCCCCCAGCATATGCATCAGCGTCCGGTGGCTAATAGTGCCAGTTCTGTGTTGGTTGACGAGGCGCTTTGTTTTCCCGATGTACCTCTCGCGTCTGGCTGTGCCGATTCTTACTCCCAGGTCTTTCATCCTGGAAAGCGATGTGGAATCACTGGTGTCAAAATCCTCTGTTCTCGCCATATCTTTAAGGGCGTTAATGACATCGGCACGATCCATGGGCTGGCCATCTACAGGGGGTGCAGAGCCAGCCAATTTATCAGCTCGTTCATTTCCCTCGACTCCCGCATGTCCCGGGACGAAGATGAAGGTGACTTTGCGGACAACAGACTTCTGCAGCGACTCAGTCCACTGTCTACGTACAGAACATAGACAGTGGACTGAGTCTACGTACAGAACAAATTGTTAAATGATGTAGAACTGAGTGCAATCCCCAGTAATCCTCACCATGAGAGTTACAACTATTCCCACAATGATGGCAGACAATCAGTACCCCGTAACTCTTCACCATGTTAGAAATTAGTGTGATGCTTGCCTGCTAGTACAGAACTAGTCTGTAACATCCCCTATCCATCAAGTCATGGAGGAGTAAACAACTCAAACCAACAGCTGTGACAACACCCTTTCTTCTCCTGTCCATTATCCTTTATCCATCAAGTCATGGAGGAGTAAACAACTCAAACCAACAGGCTGTGACAACACCCTTTCTTCTCCTGTCCATTATCCTTTATCCATCAAGTCATGGAGGAGTAAACAACTCAAACCAACAGGCTGTGACAACACCCTTTTCTTCTGTCCATTATCCCCTATTCAAGCATACGCCTGCCACCATTTCACACTAAACCATTCTATATTTTGTTATCTCCTACAGCTCCCGCATATTCTCGGCACATTATTCATTTCTGTCTCTAATTCTCTTCTCCATGCATTGCTTAGGCCTGGCTCTATTTCATTTACCCTCTAAGATTCAGTGAAAGGATTCTCTAGTTATACTAGGATCAAGTTTTCTGAATGGGTGTCCAATATAGCACCAGCATCCTGCCCTCAGCTCTTGATTAACTGGAATCTGCTAGTTCTCTCCCTACATTAGTGACTGTGTCACAACGTTTTAGGTGTCATATCCTGCTGGGACATCATTTAATGAATATTCAGTTTTTCAGTAACTGACAGCACAACAACTACCACCTCTGACTGACAGAAATCTCTGATTCTACTGGGAATTGGAACTCATGTCTCCTGATATGTAAGGCTAAAAGCCTAAACACCCGGCAACCTGATTCTTACTCTAGCCAATCAATCAATTAATCAGGTGCCGTCACCACAATGAAGGTTAGCTGCAATGGATCTCCATCAACATCTGTGTCTCGCTCTGACTATACATTCTGTCAGATTGATGTTCATCCATCTCTTGATGTCATCTTCCCAATTGTATTGTTGTCTGCCTCTTGGTTGCTTGCCCTCAACCTTGTCCTCCAGTATTATGTTTTTTAATGTGGCCAAAATATTTCACATGCCTCTTTTTTTATTTCTTTCATCAACTCTCTTTTCATTCCCAGTTTTTCTAGAATTTCTGTACTTGATTGTTTCTGTGTCCTTGAAATATAACATTTTCATCTGTATATCCACATCTTCAGGGCCTCTTTTCGACTTTCTAGTAGCTTGTTCAATGTCCAGGCTTCCACACCATACAATAGTGTTGAATATATGTAACATTTGACAATTCTAGCCAATATTCCACACAAAATGTTTCCATTAATTCAGGAATAAAACATATGCTATATGCTTAATACTGGACAATACATTCTGAAACTGAAGTTTAGTATAAGTAAATGCTTCCTCATTTGATAACAAATTTGATACATACACAGAATTATCAATGCAAATGTTCATATAAATAATATCTTGTTCACTCAATCCAGCTGAAATTGTGAACAATAAATCATGCCATGTATACTCTAAATATTAGAGGGATATATTTACTTCTCAGACTAATGTTAGGTATATTTTCATGGCATCAATATCCTCACTTGCATCTACAATAGATTTGTAACACATTCTACAGCAAGCATCTTTCCATGCCTTGTATCATGCAAATACAGCTTACTTTCATTTTTATTATCTTTGTAAAATGGGTTCTGGACCAAAGGGACCATAGTGAAGACATGATGCTAGGCCTGGATGTTCTTGACCAATTGTCACTCAATGTGTGAAGAGGACAGTCCACCCTGGCAGCCACACCACCGAGACAAATGTCCTGATCCTCATATTAAAGACTGAGTCGAGTCATGCAACCTCAAATTAACGCCTTCCTTAATGGGTTTGAGAGCAGGGCTACCAGTCTGGCAGGATAGGCCACCAGCAGCTGACAACTGTGCTTCCTGTTATTTTGGCGGTAAACTAAAACTATGATTTCAATTAAACAAAGTGGAGATAATTACAGTTGTATAAACATGACATCGCTGATGCATCTTTTGCTGGTGTAATCCAGAGGTCAGAAGTCATGAGAAAACCCATTTTCTGATTTAAAAGGCAAAGACTATAGGAACACTAAGGGTGGACAAAGGACACATAACATGTGTCACACATGACAGGTTGTTGCAGGCAGAGAGGGGGGTTGACGGACTAGCCTTAGCTAGACCGTTACCATTTGGCATCACTGAAGGCAGTAAAATAGTCAGCAACAACAAAATAAAGGCGCACAGAGCCTGTGGTGCTAGACCCACATTTGTACAGACCAATCGGCACTCGCTGAGTGATGTGGTTGGTGTCATGTCGGCCGCCTTTACGCTCCAAGACATTGCCAGATACCCATTTTAGGCTGGTTCCACCTGGGAGTCAATTTAAACAATCTGCCTCAATGGGAATTCAAACCCATGTCCGGCGAGCCAGCAGGCACACATGCTAGCCACTGCATTACACAGTGAATACACAACCTAAGTTGATCCAGCCTGAAACATGGGTACCATGAATACACAACCTAGGTGGACCCAGCCTGAAACATGGGAACCATGAATACACAACCTAGGTTGATCCAGCCTAATACATGGGTACCATGAATACACAACTTAGGTGGACCCAGCCTGAAACATGGGAACCATGAATACACAACCTAGGTTGACCCAGCCTAAAACATGGGTACCATGAATACACAACCTAGGTTGACCCAGCCTGAAACATGGGTACCATGAATACACAACCTAGGTTGACCCAGCCTGAAACATGGGTACCATGAATACACAACTTAGGTTGACCCAGCCTGAAACATGGGTACCATGAATACACAACCTAGGTTGACCCAGCCTGAAACATGGGTACCATGAATACACAACCTAGGTTGACCCAGCCTAATACATGGGTACCATGAATACACAACCTAGGTTGACCCAGCCTGAAACATGGGTACCATGAATACACAACCTAGGTTGACCCAGTCTGAAACATGGGTACCATGAATACACAACTTAGGTTGACCCAGCCTGAAACATGGGTACCATGAATACACAACCTAGGTTGACCCAGCCTGAAACATGGGTACCATGAATACACAACCTTGGTTGACCCAGCCTGAAACATGGGTACCATGAATACACAACCTAGGTTGACCCAGCCTGAAACATGGGTACCATGAATACACAACCTAGGTTGACCCAGCCTGAAACATGGGTACCATGAATACACAACGTAAGTTGACCCAGCCTGAAACATGGGTACCATGAATACACAACTTAGGTTGACCCAGCCTGAAACATGGGTACCATGAATACACAACCTAGGTGGACCCAGCCTGAAACATGGGTACCATGAATACACAACCTAGGTTGACCCAGCCTGAAACATGGGTACCATGAATAGACAACCTAGGTTGACCCAGCCTAAAACATGGTACCATGAATACACAACCTAAGTTGACCCAGCCTGAAACATGGGTACCATGAATACACAACCTAGGTTGACCCAGCCTGAAACATGGGTACCATGAATACACAACCTAGGTTGACCCAGCCTGAAACATGGGTACCATGAATACACAACCTAGGTTGACCCAGCCTGAAACATGGGTACCATGAATACACAACCTAGGTTGACCCAGCCTGAAACATGGTACCATGAATACACAACCTAAGTTGACCCAGCCTAAAACATGGGAACCATGAATACACAACCTAGGTTGACCCAGCCTAAAACATGGGTACCATGAATACACAACCTAGGTTGACCCAGCCTGAAACATGGGTACCATGAATACACAACTTAGGTTGACCCAGCCTGAAACATGGGTACCATGAATACACAACCTAGGTTGACCCAGCCTGAAACATGGGTACCATGAATACACAACCTAGGTGGACCCAGCCTGCAACATGGGTACCATGAATACACAACCTAGGTTGACCCAGCCTGAAACATGGGTACCATGAATACACAATCTAAGTTGACCCAGCCTGAAACATGGGTACCATGAATACACAACTTAGGTTGACCCAGCCTGAAACATGGGTACCATGAATACACAACCTAGGTTGACCCAGCCTGAAACATGGGTACCATGAATACACAACCTAGGTTGACCCAGCCTGAAACATGGTACCAAGAATACACAACCTAGGTGGACCCAGCCTGAAACATGGGTACCATGAATACACAACTTAGGTGGACCCAGCCTGAAACATGGGTACCATGAATACACAACCTAGGTGGACCCAGCCTGAAACATGGGTACCATGAATACACAACCTAGGTTGACCCAGCCTAATACATGGGTACCATGAATACACAACCTAGGTTGACCCAGCCTAAAACATGGGTACCATGAATACACAACCTAGGTTGACCCAGCCTGAAACATGGGTACCATGAATACACAACCTAGGTGGACCCAGCCTGAAACATGGGTACCATGAATACACAACCTAGGTTGACCCAGCCTGAAACATGGGTACCATGAATACACAACCTAGGTGGACCCAGCCTGAAACATGGGTACCATGAATACACAACTTAGGTTGACCCAGCCTGAAACATGGTACCATGAATACACAACTTAGGTGGACCCAGCCTGAAACATGGGTACCATGAATACACAACCTAGGTTGACCCAGCCTAAAACATGGGTACCATGAATACACAACCTAGGTTGACCCAGCCTAATACATGGGTACCATGAATACACAACCTAGGTTGACCCAGCCTGAAACATGGGTACCATGAATACACAACCTAGGTGGACCCAGCCTGAAACATGGGTACCATGAATGCACAACTTAGGTTGACCCAGCCTGAAACATGGGTATCATGAATACACAACTTAGGTTGATCCAGCCTGAAACATGGGTACCATGAATACACAACCTAGGTTGACCCAGCCTGAAACATGGTACCATGAATACACAACCTAAGTTGACCCAGCCTGAAACATGGGCACCATGAATACACAACCTAGGTGGACCCAGCCTGAAACATGGGTACCATGAATACACAACCTAAGTGGACCCAGCCTGAAACAAGGGTACCATGAATACACAACCTAGGTTGACCCAGCCTGAAACATGGTACCATGAATACACAACCTAAGTTGACCCAGCCTGAAACATGGGTACCATGAATACACAACCTAGGTGGACCCAGCCTGAAACATGGTACCATGAAGTGTCTTGAAGGCGGTCGGTGCTATATTGATATTATCTCATACAACAAATGTGATATAGCTGGACATGCCTGATTCACCTCAAGGCGTGTACAAAGGGCCCTTTACTTTACTGACTGATCCCATGTGTATCTGTTTCTTCTATATCATGGAGAACATTACAGAGAAACAGAAGAAATAAACAATGGAAATATGGTTTTCATTTCTCCCTTTTCAATGTTAGCAGAAAGGATATTATTTGGCCGTAATTGAAAACATGAATCACAAGTTTTCATTATCAAAACCCCATAAAACTATATTCTGACAACATACAGTTCACAGCCTGAAAAACATATTCATATGAATGACAGAACCAGTCATCCAGCCAGGTGTAGGTTCAAAGTAGATGATTAGTTACATAAATAATTCTACTGACTGTTAAAAAGCCGAAGGTCACCTTACAGATATTGTGTGTACAGTATAATTCCCAACCCAAAAAACTTCCAGAACATATGTACATACACCCACCTGTGAATGTATTTGCCTCATGTTTCTGGTATTTTATTGGGCATTATGGATAATACAAAACATAGTCATGACAGCATGGAAGAAATATACCTTAAATCTGTTATTGAGTTAATATGTATATATTTTTAGAAAAATCCATGTCACATCAGATCTTTACATTATGTTATCAATAAGATGCTATATAAAATATACAGATCAAAGTCATGGGAAGTCGCTACAAGGATAACATTCATTGTGTAAGAGATTTTTAAATTCAAAATCAACACTTTGTTTAAAAATCATGTTTGTAGATGCAATTTCAAAAAAAAAAAAAAAAAAAAAAAAAAAAAAAAAAAGCATACATGCTATGTATATCCCATCATTCTTGGAATGAGTAGAATTGTGTTTTCTTTCCCACATTCGTATGAAAATTGTGGTTTTCTTTGCCCCACATTACTATGAAAATTGTGGTTTTCTTTGCCACATTACTATGAAAATTGTGGTTTTCTTACCTACATTAGTCATTAGTGTGAAAATGGTGGTTCTATTTAATTTACAGGAACATGTCACATGTGTCTGACAGCAGTCAGTGTTGACTAGTTGAAGTATAGCAACTGTGCTGGTGATAACGGTTAGTCCATAGACCTCTAATCACAGCAAGCCTAAATCTTACACCATGAAAACCAGAGGTTTCTCAAGTCAAGTCAAGCTGAGTGGTGTTATTGTTCTCAAACAAACCTGGTCATTCAAGTTGTTCACTTGTATCATTATCATGTGCCATGCCAACAAGTGTGTGCCGTGACACCCCATCTCACATGATCACAAGTCTGGGATCAATGTTTATCCTTGTCTCAATTATCCCATATGGTCAAGTCATCCAGATATGTATCCCTGTTTTACAGTTGCTTTTCTCCCCATCAACTTGGCCAGTTGTCATTCTCATGCCACATGAATCATCTGGGAAATGGTGATGACATGTTTCCTTTCTGTTAGGCAATCAGCAGACTGTGTGTGGGTGGAGGTGGGTGTGGGTAGGGGGTGTGTGTGGGTGGATGGAGGGTGTGTGTATGGGTGGGTGATATGTGTGTGGGCGAGTGGGGGTTGTGTGTGGGTGGGTGGGGGAATTGTGGGTGAGGGATGTGTCTCATAACATTGTAATATGCATTGTTTATGTTTACAACATTCATTTGACAATGTATTTTCCTATGTGAATGTATCCTGCACTATTGATGAATGAAAGATGAGTGATTGGAAGGGCTGAATGTAAGACGCGCCTGCGTGCTCAGTTTGCAACCCTTTAAAATAAAGTTGAATTGAATTGAATTGGCCGGAAGGTTTTGTTTTCGAGCAGCATCACACACAATCTTACTGTGGTTGGTGGTATAATGTTACATATGGCTGTTTATTGTTTGGGTATCGAATATAAGGACCTAACAGAACATCCCCAATATGGCAACTTGTACATGGGTTTACTGTACTTGAAAAGTTTAAGGATGCAGAGCTTTCAGCAAAGACAAATGTGGAAAGCTTACAGGTCTCAGCCTAAACAACCCACATACCTGTTGTTGTATTATAACACAAATACTACATAACAACTAAAACCTACATGGTGTTTTATTTCTATAACTACTGTAACTGGTCTGAAACCTAGTCACAAACACTTGTGTAACCAGTCTGACATTATGTCACAGACACTTGTATAACCTATATAATCACTTTGATACAGGTGAGTCTAAAATAACTACCTTATTGTTGACAGCAGTTAGAGATGACAGCTAGTCACCCCATATCCTGAAATCCTGACCTATTATATGTGAAGTCCATTTTACACTCTATATCAGCATTTGTAGTGGCAAATTAGAGGGACATTTCTGCTACTTCAATGGTTCTCAAGTTTGGTCTGAATCTCAAGTTACTTCCCTTTGACGGACATTTCTGCTACATCAATGGTTCTCAAGTTTTGCTCAGACCACACTGAATTAGTTATTGATAAGAAATAAAAGTAAAGGCCATCAAATGGCAGAATCTGCCTTAAGAGATGAAGTGTTAGGTCTTCATATAAACTATATCATGGAATAATGAGGTGTGAGTGATTAGTTCCTTTGCTCAATGAAAGTGATAGATAACTAAAAACCCAAAGTTAGTGGAAAAAACATCACATAATAATTTTATAAATACATATATACAACATTATTTAATAAACATTAGTCATGCTCAAACAATAAGGATATCATACAACATTAGAGAACCCATCCCCTACTCATACACACACACCAAACATGTAAACTTTTCTCACAGTTTACAAAACCAATGTTCACAGCTAATTGTGTGTCATCTCAAGACAGCATGTCAAACACTGTTGTGCTCAACAACAGCAGCAACATGAAAAACTGACACTCGTGTATAAAAGATATTGCACAAAGTCAACAAAATTAAAGAAATAAATTTGTTAAAGAACTATATAGCAATCACAATATTGCAACATAATAAACATGGTACTAACTGAATAATTAAAGGCAACAAAGCATACACACCCCACTTCTGTTGCTTTTTGATGCCTTGCATAATAAATAAGTTGTCTAATACCTTTAAGAATGTCTTGCACATTAAAATAGTGGACAACAGAATCTCAGTGTAAATACTGTCAAGTGCTGTACAAGATTCCAGATGCACAATGGACATTCTCATTCATTAGATGCACATTTAAATATTGCTCAACAGCCACCACAAATGAATGAAGTACATGCATAATAGTACTATACCCTTTCTGTGTCAATGATACTCTGTACGTATAAATTACCCCCCACTCACCAGCGCGTGCACACACGCACGCATTAACACACACACATACAATGTGAAGTACATACACAACAGTGCTCAATACACTGCCTGCATATCAATGATAAGTCTCTTGTAAGCTACCACATATGAAGTACACAAACTGTAGTTTTACAAACCTTCTCTATTTTAATGATACTCTGTTGTAAGTTACCACATATGAAGTACACAAACAGTAGTTTTATAAACCCTCTCTCTGTCAATGATACTCTGTTGTAAGTTACCACATATGAAGTACACAAACAGTAGCTTTACAAACCCTCTCTCTGTCAATGATACTCTGTTGTAAGTTACCACATATGAAGTACACAAACAGTAGTTTTATAAACCCTCTCTCTGTCAATGATGCTCTGTTGTAAGTTACCACATATGAAGTACATAGACAGTAGCTTTACAAACCCTCTCTCTGTCAATGATACTCTGTTGTAAGTTACCACATATGAAGTACACAAACAGTAGTTTTATAAACCCTCTCTCTGTCAATGATACTCTGTTGTAAGTTACCACATATGCAGTACATAGACAGTAGCTTTATAAACCCTCTCTGTGTTTATGATACTCTGTTGTAAGTTATCACATATGAAGTACATAGACAGTAGCTTTATAAACCTTCTCTATATTAATGATACTCTGTTGTAAGTTATCACATATGAAGTACATAGACAGTAGCTTTATAAACCCTCTCTATATTAATGATGCTCTGTTGTAAGTTAACCACATATGAAGTACACAAACAGTAGTTTTATAAACCTTCTCTATATTAATGATGCTCTGTTGTAAGTTACCACATATGAAGTACACAGACAGTAGTCTTATAAACCCTCTCTATGTTAATCATGCTCTGTTGTAAGTTACCACATATGAAGTACACAGACAGTAGTCTTATAAACCCTCTCTATGTTAATGATGCTCTGTTGTAAGTTACCACATATGAAGTACACAGACAGTAGTCTTATAAACCCTCTCTATGTTAATGATACTCTGTTGTAAGTTAACCACATATGAAGTACACAAACAGTAGTTTTATAAACCTTCTCTATATTAATGATGCTCTGTTCTAAGTTACCACATATGAAGTACACAAACAGTAGTCTTATAAACCCTCTCTATGTTAATGATGCTCTGTTGTAAGTTACCACATATGAAGTACACAGACAGTAGTCTTATAAACCCTCTCTATATTAATGATGCTCTGTTCTAAGTTACCACATATGAAGTACACAGACAGTAGTCTTATAAACCCTCTCTATGTTAATGATACTCTGTTGTAAGTTAACCACATATGAAGTACACAGACAGTAGTCTTATAAACCCTCTCTATATTAATGATGCTCTGTTCTAAGTTACCACATATGAAGTACACAAACAGTAGTCTTATAAACCCTCTCTATGTTAATGATGCTCTGTTGTAAGTTACCACATATGTAAGAAACATATACACAACTAGCGGGTCCATTAGTGGAATCGTTAGAGGGTTACACTGATAATGCCAAGAGCGCAGTCGGACAACGGTGCAACACATCGTTCACTAAGAGAGGGAAAGATTGCTCACCTATTCTTCCTATGCATTCAGACCTATATTATAGTTCTAAACCATCATATACCCAACGCGGGTTCTTGCTTCAGAACTTCTTTCTTTAAAACATATACAACCGTACTCAATGCACTGCCTGTTTGCCAATGATACTCTTATGTAAGTTGCCACATATATATGAAGTACCATATAGCAGTACTCTATACAACACCTCCAAATGAAAGA
Source organism: Cepaea nemoralis (assembly GCA_014155875.1). Lineage (NCBI taxonomy): Eukaryota > Metazoa > Mollusca > Gastropoda > Stylommatophora > Helicidae > Cepaea > Cepaea nemoralis. The sequence goes on from JACEFZ010028349.1 coordinate 21,806, forward strand.
GACTGTTGTAAGTCACAACATATGTATGAAGTACATACATAGCAGTACAAAACATTCAAGCCAATGATATTGTTATGTTACCACATATGAATAAAGTAATACCCTGTATGTTAATGATACTGTTGTAAGTTACCAGGTATTTGTGAAGTACATGCACAGAGGTACCATATAACCCCTGAATGTCAATACTCTGTTGTACTTCACACCAGATATGTATGAAGAACATACACAGTAGTACCATATACCCCCTGTATGTCAATACTCTGTTCTACGTCACACCAGATATGTATAAGTACATACACAGTAGTGCCATACACCCCTTCTATGGTCAATACTCTGCTGGTGTTATGTTACCACATATGTATGAAGTACATACACAATAGTACTGTATACACTGCTTCTAAGACAATCATAATCTGTGCCATGTACTGTTATAAAAGATTACATTAGAATTGTTATTCTAACAGAATGTCATTTATACTGAAATAATGCAGTTGCATTTATTTTTGAAATAATGCAATTCTTTATTTCACTATGTGATATTGCATAACATTTGTTTGCTCCAGAGAATATTACTCTGCACGAATCTATGTTTCCTATTTTGTTAATCATCTGATTATCATTACTTTGGTATTGACAATTGCCAGAGGGGGCTGATATGAAATGGCTATGACACAGGAAATGTCTATTCTCTTCATCAACTAACAACCCAACAATTTAGTTTATTCACTGAATGAATAGCCATAATTTCACCTACATGTGTATAATGGAAAGATAACTGAGCTGTTGCAATCAACAGTTCTTGTAGCTGAGTGTCACAATATAAATATCTTGACTGGTAAAACAGTATTTGTCCATCAAACATAGACAATATTCAACAGGCAGTAAGCATTCCCAACAGATGGGGACATGAAAATGTAATAACACAGAAGAGGTTCTACAATTCTGGTTAACACCAAATCACGGTTGATGACAGACGGGTCAAAGATTTTCAGAGTCTGAAGCATGACAAATACAAGCATGAGATTCATTCATTTGTTACAAAGAATCATCTTAATGTTGTAATATTTAAAAAAAAAAATAACAGAAGCTAACAGTATTGCTCAATATAAAAAACATGTCCTGTTATATTCTTAGAGTACTGGTGTAGTCAACAAATGAGTAACTACAACATAGTGACACAGTATTTCATTTGTTACTTCAATATAATATATTACACCAAAACCATCTCGACAATGGATTCTTTGATCATCTCCCCAAAATCCTGATTCAAATGGTGCTCCTTGTCCTCCTCTGATGTTGGAGAAGATGATGATGATGATGTCGATGATGAAGCTGTTGACTGTGCTGCAGATGAAGACGGTGATGATATGACTTCTGAATCTGTTGCACAGGTTTCGTAATTTCGATTCTCTTCATACTCTGTGTCTGGTATGTCACATGACAAACTGTCGCACTGCACCTCACTAACATGTTCTTCATCTTCTTCTTTACATGTGTTCACCACATTGCTTTGTTCTTCCAAGTTACAGTTGGCTTTCCAGTTACTCAAATTTGTATCAGGCAAATTTGGATGTTGAGATGCCGACTGCCTATTGAGGTCATCTGCACAAGAATCATTTAACGATTCCTTATTTGCTTCCACCGTCGGAGTGGTTACACTGACAACTGTCCTTAGTGAGTTACAGGAACTTGTTTGACTGAAAATGTGAGAGTTACGTTGAAATGTATCAGAGTCATTTGTAGATGTTGGCAGCTGGTTAAACGACTGACATGTCATCACTGCTTGACAGGTAGCAGGTGAATTTGATGAAGAGGATGGAAGCAGGGTGGAGGATATAGGTAGCATGCTTGTTGAGGATACTTCAGACGAATACAAACGCGATGTTAATTCTGGTGGTGAGGATGATGATATCTGTGTAGATGTGAATAGTGGCTGTGATGATGATGATGTTACCGATGTGCTGGAAATGTTAAAAAGTGTTTCAGTAGATTTTCTGTTTTGTTCTGTTGTGGTGAAAGCAACATTCAAATCTGTGCAAGACTCCACAGTACTGGTATCTGGGTATGGCAAATCATACATGAGATTCTGGCAGCCTCCTAAAACTCTGTCAGTGTTAGAACTGTCAGAAGTCATGTAGTAGTTGGTGAATGGTGGGTTTGAATCTTTTAAGGTACAGGCTGGCAGTTCTGACCTGCTGTCCATGTGCGAAGAGATTCCTGGGCAGTGGGCGGCAAGACGGTCTCGAGTTGTGGCCGTCATGGTAGCATATGTGATAGTGGACGAGTCCGGAGATGGTGGGCTCGAGGCAGTAGCACAAGCTTCTTGTGCGTAGATGGTGCTATGAGAAATTCCTTGCTGGGCTGTACTCTGATCTGCTAAACTGGAGGAATTTGGAGATGCAGTACCAAGTCCTAAGCACTCCCTCAAGGTAGGACTGGCTAAAGATGCACTCCAACATGATGATTGTTGCGCTGTGCACAGAGACTGGAACCCAGTACTACCACTGCCACTGGCAGATGTTGTCAGGTTATCAAAGTCAACTGCTGCTGGACCAACAAAGTTAACATGATTTGATTGACTCAAGTAATCTTTCTCTGCTACTGTTGTACTGCTGGAGCTGTAGTGTGTATCTGTATGCATGGATGAATCTATTTTGTAAGACGACGTTGCTGCAACAACTGGTGTCTCCAGTAAATCTGTACCAGTTAACTTGTTCTGAAAACCAGAGGATCTCCCGTCCATCATCAGACTAATGCCAGTAACATTGTGCTCCAAACTGTTGCCCAAGTGGGTATGGGTCAAGCGTCCATTCTGAGACTGATGACTTTGAGATGAAATCTGATTTCGTGGTGATCCCCCACACTGCCGTGATGACAGCTGTTGTTCTTCTGACAGAAATGGGGACAAATGAGATTGAGCTGTAGAGTGCTGCTGGGTATGAGGGTGCATCAACAGCCCACATGATCGCCGCTGATCCATGTCAACATCACTAAAAGAAACTGATGACAGACCTGCGCCACAATCTCTGGTCATCTGAAGGTTCTGAATACAGCTGGGATTAGACAGCGCTGCTGGCTTGCCATGACTGAAGACTGGCTACAGACAGATCCATTGCTGTTACCAATGTTTGAAGAAAACATCTGAGATGGAGAAACATGAAATTTTCTGGAAAAACTGGCTTGGTTGATGCTGGGAAATGGCCGGGATTCTAAAACACTTGCTGGCATGTCAGTCATCTCAGGGTATGAGCTGTCATCGTTATCAAAATACATAGATGATGTATTCTCTGTGCGGTAGATCTCTTCTTCTCCATCATTAAACAACAACATGTGCTCAGATGATTGCTGCTGTGGTGGTGGTAGTGAAGTCGGAGGAGGATGAAGAAGTAACAAACTTGGAGAATGAGTCAAGTGGTGATGATGATGCTGCAACTGTGGTCCTTGATAGCCGCCAGGTTGTGATCCTACAACTGTAGGAAGAGCTCGCTGTTGCTGAAGTTGCTGTCTCTGCTGCTGGCTGACCATTGAAAATTTGACATCATGCATCATAACATTGCACATGTCTGTGTTCTGGCAGTCTCTACAACTCCCTTTCTCATTGCTGTTAAACATATTCAAATCAATTAACTCTGTCCTTTTTACCTTCAGCCTGCTTTTTAAGACTTTAGTGTCACCACTGGTATGTGCACCCATGGATGAACTACAGCAGCTCTGTTCACTAAGATCATGGGTGCTCAATGTAGTCACCTCAAGGCTTTCCACCCCATGGCTTTCTACAACATCAATTTCACCAGCAGCTTCTGATGACGAAGCCGAGGATGTGCTGGCCACAGGGGTAGCTTGCTGGCACGGAGAATCAGTTTTTTCTAGCTCCAGTCGCATGAGAGTATGAATAAAATGGGTCCGTACACGGATGGGGTTGAACTCAATTCTTCCTGCTGGGTTATTGCAGCCATCTTTTGTACAACCACAAGGAAATGACAACCGGTCGACCTGGCACTGTATGCCAGCAACACTACAAGAGCAAGTGGCTGGGTCACAGAATGTTTTACAGTCGCAGCCGCAGATGTTTCTGGACACTCGGATGTCCGGCATTCATCTTTCTCCTCATTATCGATTTTCTTGACACCAGCCGTCCTCAGTAGCACACGCCGTTGCCGGATGGGAAGAGGCTGGAGGAAGTAATAATCATCATACTCACTGTCACTCTCACTACCAGAAGACACATCTTCCCTGGGATTCATCGGTGGCAGAGTGGATGCAAGAAGTGGGGATGGAAACATTTTCCCCTGTCTGCGCTGTTCTGCAAGAATGTTACGATGGATCCGTTTCTGTTCCTTTGTATAGTCTGACAAACTGAAATCTCGTGTGAAGGTGTGTTTCTCTGACATGCCTGTGAAAAGAAAAAAACAGTTACTGAAAGTGTAACATCAGGAAAAACCAAGGACGTACATTCAACAAACTCAAAAAGAGTCTCAGTTTGTCAGTCAATCAGATGCCATCTCCAGAATGAAAGATCTTCAATGTATCTCCAACTCTGTCTGCCTCTGGTGGTACACTCTGATGTTCATCCAAATCCAACTGCTACCTTCTGGCCTGCATTGCTTCCTACATATTGCCCTCCTCCTGCCTCCAATTTGTCTTCCCATTATGGTGTTTATGAGTGGCATTCATGCCTGTTAACGCTAACTAAATATTTATGATATCTGCTTTTTATTTCTTCACGAAACTCTTATTTCACCTTCAGCGTTTCAAGGATGCTGCATGTGTTTGTCATCATTCTGTCATATATCCTATTGACCCTGTTCAACTACCTAACTGTCTGTTCACTGTTCATGTCTCTGCATCATACAGTAGTATTGTGTATATACAACACTTGATTATTATAAAATTTAACTGACTGTTATCATACAGAATCACCAGTCTGACTGTTTCACTGTTCATGTCTCTGCATCATACAGTAGTATTGTGTATATACAACACTTGATTATTATAAAATTCTAACTGACTGTTATCATACAGAATCACCAGTCTGACTGTTTCACTGTTCATGTCTCTGCATCATACAGTAGTATTGTGTATATACAACACTTGATTATTATAAAATTTAACTGACTGTTATCATACAGAATCACCAGTCTGACTGTTTCACTGTTCATGTCTCTGCATCATACAGTAGTATTGTGTATATACAACACTTGATTATTAGAAAGTTTAACTGACTGTTATCATACAGAATCACCAGTCTGACTGTTTCACTGTTCATGTCTCTGCATCATACAGTAGTATTGTGTATATACAACACTTGATTATTATAAAATTTAACTGACTGTTATCATACAGAATCACCAGTCTGACTGTTTCACTGTTCATGTCTCTGCATCATACAGTAGTATTGTGTATATACAACACTTGATTATTATAAATTTAACTGACTGTTATCATACAGAATCACCAGTCTGACTGTTTCACTGTTCATGTCTCTGCATCATACAGTAGTATTGTGTATATACAACACTTGATTATTATAAAATTTAACTGACTGTTATCATACAGAATCACCAGTCTGACTGTTTCACTGTTCATGTCTCTGCATCATACAGTAGTATTGTGTATATACAACACTTGATTATTATAAAATTTAACTGACTGTTATCATACAGAATCACCAGTCTGACTGTTTCACTGTTCATGTCTCTGCATCATACAGTAGTATTGTGTATATACAACACTTGATTATTATAAAATTTAACTGACTGTTATCATACAGAATCACCAGTCTGACTGTTTCACTGTTCATGTCTCTGCATCATACAGTAGTATTGTGTATATACAACACTTGATTATTATAAAATTAACTGACTGTTATCATACAGAATCACCAGTCTGACTGTTTCACTGTTCATGTCTCTGCATCATACAGTAGTATTGTGTATATACAACACTTGATTATTATAAAAGTTAACTGACTGTTATCATACAGAATCACCAGTCTGACTGTTTCACTGTTCATGTCTCTGCATCATACAGTAGTATTGTGTATATACAACACTTGATTATTATAAAATCTAACTGACTGTTATCATACAGAATCACCAGTCTGACTGTTTCACTGTTCATGTCTCTGCATCATACAGTAGTATTGTGTATATACAACACTTGATTATTATAAAATTTAACTGACTGTTATCATACAGAATCACCAGTCTGACTGTTTCACTGTTCATGTCTCTGCATCATACAGTAGTATTGTGTATATACAACACTTGATTATTATAAAATTTAACTGACTGTTATCATACAGAATCACCAGTCTGACTGTTTCACTGTTCATGTCTCTGCATCATACAGTAGTATTGTGTATATACAACACTTGATTATTATAAAATTTAACTGACTGTTATCATACAGAATCACCAGTCTGACTGTTTCACTGTTCATGTCTCTGCATCATACAGTAGTATTGTGTATATACAACACTTGATTATTATAAAATTTAACTGACTGTTATCATACAGAATCACCAGTCTGACTGTTTCACTGTTCATGTCTCTGCATCATACAGTAGTATTGTGTATATACAACACTTGATTATTATAAAATTTAACTGACTGTTATCATACAGAATCACCAGTCTGACTGTTTCACTGTTCATGTCTCTGCATCATACAGTAGTATTGTGTATATACAACACTTGATTATTATAAAATTTAACTGACTGTTATCATACAGAATCACCAGTCTGACTGTTTCACTGTTCATGTCTCTGCATCATACAGTAGTATTGTGTATATACAACACTTGATTATTATAAAATTTAACTGACTGTTATCATACAGAATCACCAGTCTGACTGTTTCACTGTTCATGTCTCTGCATCATACAGTAGTATTGTGTATATACAACACTTGATTATTATAAAATTTAACTTACTGTTATCATACAGAATCACCAGTCTGACTGTTTCACTGTTCATGTCTCTGCATCATACAGTAGTATTGTGTATATACAACACTTGATTATTATAAAATTTAACTGACTGTTATCATACAGAATCACCAGTCTGACTGTTTCACTGTTCATGTCTCTGCATCATACAGTAGTATTGTGTATATACAACACTTGATTATTATAAAATGTAACTGACTGTTATCATACAGAATCACCAGTCTGACTGTTTCACTGTTCATGTCTCTGCATCATACAGTAGTATTGTGTATATACAACACTTGATTATTATAAAATGTAACTGACTGTTATCATACAGAATCACCAGTCTGACTGTTTCACTAAGTTATGACCGGAAAAAACAAAATTAACTGTCATCTACTGCCTATAGTACCCTGTGTTGTAGGATAGGAGGGTCTTGAGCCTGAGGAATTAAGGCCTCCTGGCTAGTGCAGTCACCATCAACTGAGGAGGTTAAGGTTTTATTTTTGCCCCCGACAGAAAAAATCCACCACTTTACCTAGGATTTTAACCTGGGTCTCCCAAAGGAAAACACAACATTCTTGCCACCCAGCCAGACGCTCCTCAAGTTCTGACTACCTGCCAATATTATAGCATCATTATCCCCAGAATTATCACAAAATGGTTTATTTACCCTCAAGGACTGCACCCAATCATCTAATTACCTCTTCATACAACAGAGATGTAACTTACCCAAAGTAGATCCACCTTCACTGGGAACGCAGGTAAACCCTTGCTTCCGAGGGAAATAGAAGACATTGACTCCATTAAAGTTCACCTTCTTTTTAACTCTCTTTGGCGGTGAGGGTCCAGACGAAACTGAAAATGTGTACAAATGGAATATTCTTTAAGAGTCACACATGTCATGCTTATATGGAGGGTGAGAGAGAGGTCCAGATTTCACAGAGTAAAGACAGTTGCATTAGGCTGCAAATAACAGGGAAAGAAACTACATAAGTTTCTTGGATGGAAACATTGAAAAATAATGACATTCTAGAACAATTCAATACAACAAATGGCATTGTTGCAGGAAATAAAAATCCAAGGTTAAAGGTGAGAGGGTCAACATTATTGCTTTGGGTTTTACCCCATTTGACTTGGTTTGTCTCTTAAACATGACATACTGCCTGCCAAGATTATCAGGCATAGCACAAACTAACTCCAGTGATACCCACAGAAATAACTAGAAACATTGCTCTTGTGGTCTGACAGATGTGGTCTGAAAATGGACCCATGACCTTCAGAGTGCTTGACACTTTGCCAAGGAGACCCATCAAAATTAAAAAAATAAAAAGTCAAGGTACTCTTTGGCATCAAATGACATAACAATCTACAGAGAACCATAGTGGAGAGCCAGGTTGAGGTAACATAAGCTAGAGGGCATGAAAGATGCTGTCTTATCAGACGATAGTTTGCTACAAAATAGGCATATTAACTACAACCCATAGCGGGGATCAGGGATGGAGTTATACCTCTCCATAGCATAAAGTCTGGCAAAATTTACAAAGGTTCAAGATAGAAACTTCAGATCCTTGAGTGCTAGCCTTCACTGCAGGTATCGTGCTGGATGATGATGATGATGATGATGATGATGATGATGATGATGATGATGATGATGATGAAGATGAATTGGTAAAGGTGGTGCCATAGCAGGTGCTGCCACTGGGGAATTCTTCTTCTCACACCTTCAGATGCCAACCTGAATATACTAAAGAAAACAGCGGTTGACTTCTTGACATCCCCATAAGAGCTTATCCTCTAATGGAGTGGATATAAGCCAGAATGATTTTCTCTGTTCTGCATATGTTGGACTCCTGCAGCAAATGTTCAGCTGTCATTTGACCAGTTCCACTCATCAGTATCTCCTATGTTTAGTTTGGCTAATTATTGGAGGATTAACTAGAAAGTGGGCTCTTTACACTGCTTGCCACAGTAACAATAAAATCAGGCTTTCAAACACAAAGGAATCAGCAATAGAGAGTGGCTGCTACCAAACTGCTGCCAACAATGAATGAAGGTGGAAAATAACTGGGAGGCCCAACAAACAACAGACACAAACAGATTAAAAAAACAAATACACCAAAGTAACGTTTTTGTCTTTGTGCCTTTCCATTCTCAAAGTTGGCAGTTATATTACCTATTTATTCACTAACAAATATAAAGAGAGAGTGACACATTAATGACGAACCTTCTGATGACTGGGCATCGACACTACTATTGCTGCAGTTGCTATCATCATTCTCAGACTGGCCATTTGAGGTGGTGGCACTCTCAGGCACCCCTCCATCATCAGTAGTCTCATCAAATTTCCTTTTCAACATGACAGCGGTCACTGGGGATGCTGTGAGAGGATCACACTGCAGGATGCAAATACCAACACAAGCACGTCTTATTTACTTCAAATGGTGACCTTGTGAGCAGCAAAACAACACTGTCTACAGTTCGATGTATTAGATTGTGGTTGAAACATGGTTTGTTTACACCTGCTCCTGAAAGTAGAACAATAAAAAGGTGGATACAGATTCAGTTTAACTTCTAGAATGTTTGATGGAGAAATCAAGGTTTCCACAGGGCTTTCTTCTGTGAACTATATTTAGGATGTTGGCAAAAAGCCTGTCTGTTATCAATTAATATACATTCAAGAAACATGTATCTATGTGCATGAAAGTTTAATGTTTACTGAAATATGGCCTTAGAAATAATTCAGTCAACATCAATAAAATTTAGTATTCAAAGGAAACTTGCCCATTATGAGCCATATGATGTGGCGTCTCGTGCATTCAGTTCAAATACATGCCATGTCAAGTATTTTTCTTGGGTACGTTCAAAAATGACCAGGGATTTTGGTTCCACTGTCCTAGGCTACTAGGCTGAACGAGCCTAAAATTTGTGACAGGAAAACTGGGAGATAAAAGGGGGTGGCATGAGTTTGACCATGCCACATCATCCATCGAGTGCCAGAACAGTTTGACCATGCCACATCATCCATCGAGTGCCAGAACAGTTTGACCATGCCACATCATCCATCGAGTGCCAGAACAGTTTGACCATGCCACATCATCAATCGAGATGCCAGAACAGTTTGACCATGCCACATCATCCATCGAGTGCCAGAACAGTTTGACCATGCCACATCATCCATCGAGTGCCAGAACAGTTTTGACTGCCACATCATCCATCGAGTCCCGACTGATTCAACAATATGAAGCTAACACCATATACCAAAAAGGCCTCTAGGGGTAAAAATAACTCTTTATCTTTACATTCACAAACAGACTTGACTGTTGACTGACTCAGTCTGGGACAATTATTAATGAGAGTCACAAATCTGCAACTGTATGATTGTTTCAACTATTGTGCTTTCAGAATTTTCAACAGTTTCACCTTTTGCGTGCTTACACAATCTTCAGCAGTGTGATTTTATCACCTACATGTGCTCGACCAATCTTCAAAACTATGACTGTTTCACTTATATGTACTTCCACAATCTTCAATAGTATAATTGTTTTACTTACATTTGCTTCTACAATCTTCAATAGTATGATTGTGCTTCACTTGCATGGACTTCCACAATCTTCAACAGTATAATTATTTTACTTATATGTGCTCTTACAATCTTCAGAAGTATGACTGTTTCACCCAAGCATGCTTCCACAATCTTCAGTAGTATGGCTGTTTCACCTACATGTGCTCCCACAAGCTTAACAGTATGATTGTTTCACTTACATCTGCTTCCACAATCTTCAACGGTATTATTGTTTCACATATATGTGCGCCCACAATCTTCAGTACTATGACTGTTTCACCCACACAGGCTCCCACAATCTTCAACAGTATGGTTGTTTCGCCAACATCTGCTTCCACAATCTTCAACGGTATTATTGTTTCACATATATGTGCGCCCACAATCTTCAGTACTGACTGCTTCACCCACACAGGCTCCCACAATCTTCAACAGTATGGTTGTTTCGCCAACATATGCTTCCACAATCTTCATCAGTATGACTGTTTCAACTACATGTGCTCCCACAATCTTCGGTAATATGATTGTATCACCAGATATGCTTTCACACATTTCACTAATAGGATTGTTTCACCTAGATGTGCTTTCACAAATTTCAGTAGTATGAGTGTTTCAACTATATGTGCTCACATAATCATTAACAGTATGATGGTTCCACCTACATACATAGTATGTTTATCTATAAGGCTGAGGCACAAAGACAACATCGCACAGACAGAAAGAGGCAGTCATCACTTTTTGCACACCTTATGAGAAGGGAAACATGGGAACTTGTGACAACTGGAAAAATTTGTGAAAAGAAAGGCAGGGAGATAAAATTCTTGACAGACTTTTATTATGGAAGGGAAATGTGTCAACACACGAATTGACATTGATGTAGTAACATGCTGTCAGACAGCTTAAGACGTAGAGGAGACTGGCCACCAATGGTAGTTAGCAGTGCACTTGATGATGATGATTGCATCTAACCTAGACCTGCGCCCATAATCTGTATCAGTGTGATTGTGTGTCATCTGCATGTGATCCAAGTTTTCCGTGGCATGATTGCATTTTACTGACATATTTTGTTCCACTTTTTAACATACAGAGTGCGCCAGAAAAACGTATGCATAGTAATCATCCACAAGTTTAAATGTAATCGCATTTCAAGTGAGTATATTATTTTAATAAGGTTATCAAAACTTGTCATATTACACCATTTGTAGAACGCATTACGGTAGCAATGTGTTGCATATGTTTAAAATGATGACGTAAACAGCATGTTACAAAGATCGAAACTGCGATATACTACCATAAGACTGTGTTTCAAAACAGCCGTCTGTTTGACCCGTCCACCCGTAGACCCATTTAACTAGGTATCCCCAAGGTTACTGGTTCATGATTTCAAGCATTCTGCGGTGTTAACTCTTTCACTACCAAACAAAAACTGGGCTGTGACCAAACAGACATTTATGGCAGAAAATTGGAACTAGGGGTGTGTTACAATAATGCTTTTAAAATGGTTAAGGTGGTAGAAGACCTATTGTATTACATATCAAATTAAAGAGGATTGCACAAGGAACATGACAGTGTTAATAATTAATTGATAGGTTACAAATATTATGACAATAATGAGAGGTTTAATAATAACAAATGAAATTAAAGAGGTAAAAATTATTAAAAAAACTGCACATATAAGGTGTTTTCTACACTCCTATACTGCTAATCATGTTTAATTTACTGAATAATCAAACAAACACCACTTGTCTTCAAGAATATAAACAGTATTGCGCATTAAAGTAACCCAAAAAGAAGTTTTGGTGCATATTCTGAACCATGTATTTTTCACAAATAATGACAAAAAATAATGGCTGAAATCTTGAAGGTGGGGTCTGTCACAGTAAAGTTATGAAAATGGTTACAATTGTAGCAGAAATGTTGTATTATATATCAAAATAAAGGGGATTGCACAAGGAATATGTTGGTAGGAGAATTTTTGCTTTAGGTTGTAAATAAAATAAAAATAATAATATAATTTGTAAAATAATTGGACAAAAGTAGGTAAAAATAATGTAAACATTGCACTTAGAATGTGTTTTCTACACTCCTATACTGCTAATCATGTTTAATTTACTGAATAATCAAACAAACACCACTTGTCTTCAAGAATATAAACAGTATTGCTCATTTAAATCACCCAAAAGGAAGTTTTGGTGCATATTCTGAACCATGTCTTTTTCACACAAATGAAAAAAACTAATGGCCGAAATCTGGAAATTGGTGTATGTCGCAATAATGTTATGAAAATGGTTAAAATTGTAGCAGAAATGTTGTATTATATATCAAAATAAAGGAGATAGCACAAGGAATATGTTGGTAGGAGAATTTTTGCTGTATGTTGTAAATAAAATACAAATAATAATATAACTTCTAAAATAATTTGTTAAAAAGAGGTAAAAATAATGTAAACATTGTACTTACCGAGGGGGCGTTGTTATCCAATATCCTGATCACTGCTAATCCAATTGAAGTTACTGAACAAACAACACTATTCTAAACTATAAACACCATTGCTTCCAATCAACCATCCGAAAAAGAAGTTTCGCCGCAGATTCTGAATCATGTATTTTTTTTTTTCAGACAAAAATTAGGAAAACACTTGGCAGATTTACATTTAATTGTCATGTCTGTTTGTTTTTATTTACTATATGTGGCAGTCTATTTGTGATAGGCTGCAACGCAAACTTTGGCGCACAAGTCTGGTCTATTAGTGCAGCCGGCGCAAACAAAAGAGGATATGTGTCGTTTAGTTCGAGTGCTGCAAAAAACACAGTCTCTATTGACACCGACAAATTCTATTAAATGCTTGGCTCATGTAAATCTTTCGGCATAATTTCCTGCAACAGACTGAAATTCTTCGGCAGGCAGAGTGTCAAACTTTCAGGAATACTCTGAGCTACTTCGCGATGAGCACTTTCCTTTACTTGAAATCCTTCTATAACAATTTTTTTCCTCCTTTCTCTGTTTGCCATATGGAATGTAGGATGTGAGCATTGATCTGTGCAATTTCAAAGATCTAGTAGTAGATATTCTTCCACCACGTAATGGTTTTCCTATCATGGATATTATAATATCCAACCATTTGGTCCATTCTGTCGCAGCCATTCATCGCCGTTTTATTTTCATGGAGACCATCTTCAGCTTGCTTTGCGGTTTTCGCAATCCGCTCTCAACAATTCTAACTACAGACTTGGTAGAGACAACAATGCATGGTTTTTTTAGCTTTGTTTAGCCCTTCCACCAAATAATCATATCATCAATGGACACATTTTCAAATGGGTAAAATGCTTCCTGGATATTCTTCAGAGTCAACAAGAGGATAAATTTTTTTTTTTTTGGGTACCCTCAGGTGACATACATGAAACATGGTGTGATAAATATATTATAATTTTCTAATTGATTACTGGGAAACGTAGTGGCAGTGCCACATACCAAGGAGTATATAAATGTGCACTTGTACACCGGTAGTCTTTGATACATGGTCTTGGATCAAGTCCCATAGCAATAATGACAGACGTAAACTTCAGCCATTCGTGCTTCGTTGTCAAACACTCAGCTGTTGACGAACATTCACTGGTTTTTCTTTATCACCACGTGCTAAAACTTTAGACACAACTAAAACTACTTTCTAAATATTCACATTCACATATTATTATAAACAATAATCTAGCTTGATCTCAAGTCATACTACGTGGACGCAAACTGGTGGGCGTTTCCATTGTGAAAAACCAAAACAAAACAAATTAACACTACCTTAAAACTGAAAATTCACAAGAATCCAATATTAGAATACCATTGACGCACCAAGATGGCGTAGAGATCTTTCGGCTGTACGACTTTTTAGTTTACTGTAACTTAAAATTCCGAAACGGAGCAGAAATATGTGAAATAAACCACTGATCATTTTGTGGCACTAAAACGGCGGACTGCCATCTCAGGAAATACAACGTGCCCACAGATGGGATCACGGTAGCGAAAGAGTTAAGTGAGCAGCTGCTGTTTGTAGACGACCAGAGTTTATTGTCTGAGAACAATGCGGTTATTCAACACCATATAAATTGCCTTGACAATTGACGTCAGAAAAGGGTAAAATCACATCATGTGAGATGAGAACAGAGCCAGCCAAAACACGGGGATAGAAGACGAAAGGACGACCTAGAAAGAGTAGGCTAGATGTAGTAAAAACAGACATTGAAGACATCAAATATGACGTTTGTACAAGCAACAAGATAAAGCACAACACAGGTAATGACAGCTGCCTCCTCTCGGAGAAGCCACAGGGCAAAAGCAGTTCGACAAAGCAAGAAAAAGAATTTACCAATACTTTAAATGTTGTCTCGTACTGTATTGAATTGGCATGTTTACCGTTGACTGCAGGTTGTACAAAACTTGAAACAATATAAGTCTCTTAAAAGACTACATACAGACTCTCCACACAGCTGTTAAAGAATGTTACACCATAAGTGAGTTATTTAAACACACATATTTCTAATTGGAAATAAACATCTGTTGCAACGGCTGCGTACGGAAACGCGCGCACATAAAACTGCTGCTCCTGATGACTGTTATATACTTTACTCAACATGGAGAGACAACACTTTCCCTGCAGCACACACTGGCTACAAGAGCGACAGAAACCTGGCTACTCATACACGCAGGCACTTAGCGAATTACCGGTCATGTCAGCGGTTCTCACGCTGTAGGAATCTATATTCAGAGCCGTCAGAGCCGGTCGCGTTAAAACTCGTTAAACATTTTGGATCGCTTTATAGTAGTGGTTCTCAACCTTTTTTGGCCCGTGCCCCCCTTCACCATATTTTTAGAACGTCATTCCCCCTCCCCCCTTTCGTATTTTCTACCTAAAAATTTGGCCCGTGCCCCCCTTCACCATATTTTCAGAACGTCATCCGCCCCCCCCCTTTTCGTGTTTCCTACCTAAATATCGCGCCCCGCCCCTACACAGTATACGTAATAATAATAATAATCATCATCAAGTGCCGTGCCGGCTGGCGTAGGCGTTCATGGCTCTCCACAAATCTCGGTCTTTGGTGATCTGGATCAACTCTGCTGATGTTATTCCTCCATGCCACCGTCTCAGTCCGTCCAGCATCATTTCTCTTGGTCTGCCCCTGCCTCTCTTCCCCTCGATCTTTCCAGTTGTCACGATGTTCTCTAATGCCTCTCTTCTCATCACATGATCAAAGAAAGATGTTTGTCTCTTTCTTATTGTTGTATATAGTGTTCTAGTTTCATTAGCCTCTTTCAGGCAATCGTTGTTAGTTACTCTGGCAGTCCAAGGAATTCGCAACATTCGTCTTAAAAACCACATCTCTGTTGCTTCTAAGTTCTTCCTAATTTGTTCATTTACACTCCAAGATTCGCTGCCATACAGCAAAACTGGTTCTACGTATAATGGAAGCTAAATTTAATAGCACATACTAAAACAAGTCTAGACGTCCACATATAGCATAATTTGTGGGTCTACTTACTTTATAAATTGAACTTTAGAAGGGTGAGACATACAGAAACGTACAGTATGAAGGGAAAAACAATATCAAGTAACCGCGTTCTTGTATTAACGCGATCTTGAAATAATCTTAATTCCCCCCCCCCCCCCCCCTTGGAAACCCTAAAATTCCTCCCTGGGGGGGGGATTCCCCACCGGTTGAGAACCACTGCTTTATAGGATTGGTTGACGTCTGTGGCCTAGGGATAGTGAACGCAGCCTCCGGCAGCAGATACCGGGTTCGAATTCAGACACAGGTGATTTTGGAACATATCGTTTGCGTAGATTTTCACAATAGCATGAACATCGGCTGTTCAGATCGTTATGGCAAACTACTGAACGTGACATTGCCTGGAAAATCACGAACAGCCAATCCATGTTGGGGTTGACAGTGACGTCATGTAATAAACATACAACTAACATTTTCTTAACGTTGAAGAATTTAAAACTGAGAATAAAATGACACATATAACAACAGTGGAGACAACAGCAATAAAACTTTGGCAACCAAACAATATTTACGCAAATAATGAGCGTCGTTTAAAAAAGAAATGGTAGAAATTCTAGAATTACTCGATATAAACGGGCGATGTAAAGGAAATAAATACGAGACAGACAAGGTAGGTTGATCACATCAAACGATATGAAAGTGGGGTAAAATATCAGGGCAAATAAGCTAGAGGGTGTCAAAGATATAAATGGTCAGACATCAAGATATGGTCAGTATGCGCAAATAAGGTTTAGAACTGAAGCTGCTTCAGACATGTTGCGGCCATCCTTGACTGAAGCCATGGCACTGGATGGTGACGAAAGGTAGACTGCCGCAGAAGCGTTAAGTGTAGGGTCGTCATCTATACTAGGTCCTGGTTAAATAAGGTGAAGTATCAATCTTTCTTTCTCTCCGCTGTTCTTACTCCAAAGATTGCAGAAATCTCTAAACTTTTCTGGCAAAATTGGTGCGAGGTGGGGTCGACCCGAGTTGTAGTGGTCAAAAGCAATAGTGCAGCTACTGGGGTTCAATCCTGCACAAGTCTTGATAATCAAACGCACTAATTAAGCGAACCACAAGTTCAGGCGTTTGTGCGTCTATCATCATCATAATGTGCCCTGCCACATGGCGTGGGGAGGGGGGTGAATCTTATTTCTCCACAGATCTCGATTTTTAGTTTCTGGATCATTGTATGCGCGTCTATAAACCCGAAGAATAAAATGCAATCGAAGAACAGACGAAAGAAACAATGAAATATACTTCCATATAAAGATCAAGGTAACCCATGATGCTGAGGTTGATACTGAGGTATGAAGTGCTAGAACGTCACATGTTCTAGGTGGCGGAATGAAGAAATGAGGTGACAATCTCCTACCTCGCCGTCTCTACTTCCCTGAAGCATCTGTGATAATAATTTCCCTGGACTAGATAGTTCTGACACAAAGGGTTGGACAATACTTGCCCAATGTGGCACTGGAAACCTGACGTAATCTGTACAATTCTAGCTATGCTTGATACTGAAAATATCAACATGTACACCTTAGGACATATGCCGAGAGATAGAGCATCTTGAGCTCATACTGATATGCAGATGTGAATCATTGAAACTTAGCAGACAAGTGAGGAATTGTGTGGACGCTGTGGGGATGCAATTTTTTAGAAAAATTATGGGAACTCCGCGAACGGGTAGAAAGAGCAATGACAATATCTTCAAAACAGATAACTCACAAAGAGAACTGGTGGCTCGCACCAGACGAACAGTCTACATTCTATGGGCATGTCATGAAAAGGGGAAAACTGGAGATGTTATGATGGGAAGGCTGGAGGAGAGGTGAGGCAGGAGCAGACCAAGGGAGAAGTTGCTGGAGAGTTTGACATCATGGTATGGGGGAACATCAGTATCAGAAATGATCGGCAGCAGAAGAGACATAAGACTGTGGACAGACATGATCAACAACGACACACGGCATGTGTTATAAGAAGGGGAAAACTGGAGTGTGTCGTCATGATGGGAAGGCTGGAGGGGAGGTGAGGCAGGAGCAGACCAAGGGAGAAGTTGCTAGAGAGTTTGACATCATGGTATGGGGGAACATCAGTATCAGAAATGATCGGCAGCAGAAGAGACAGAAGACTGTGGACAGACATGATCAACAACACACAGCATGTGTTATAAGAAGAAGCATCTATGGATTTCCCCATGAGTGTTATGATGTCGATTAAGAAACAATCAAAACATTACTTACTGCCGACTCCGTGGCCAAGGTGCTACAAATGCAATTCGTAATGCCCCATTAGGCGTTTGAAACACTTGCGGGCGATTTGGAAGCAGGCCGCCTTGCGTTGGTTTCCATACATAGGTATGAATGCCGGTCGTTCAGAAAACAATGCAAACTACTGAAAGTACTTGTCAAGAAATCACAAACAGCCAAACAACGATAGGGTTGACTGCCACGTCCTGTAAAGGATATGCAACTAACTTAACTAACTTGCATATCATTCCCCCCACCCCACCCTTTGTGTGTGTGTGGGGGGGGGGGGGGGGTATGTTCTGTATCTACATTGGCGTGGTAGAGGGGCTTGCGTGGTCCAATGACCCCAACAACTATGCTAATGGTAACGCAACTATTAGTTGGGTGGCTCATGTCAGGCACATCAAGGGATACATAAATCTGCTGCCTTGTAGGTAGACTAGGAGTAGTCCAGGCCTATCAGTTATCAGTTATCAGTTGGGGTATCTTCATTGCACTCCGGACATGTCCATAGGTGCTCAGATCCTCCCCCGCCCCCAGCATATGCATCAGCGTCCGGTGGCTAATAGTGCCAGTTCTGTGTTGGTTGACGAGGCGCCTTGTTTTCCCGATGTACCTCTCGCGTCTGGCTGTGCCGATTCTTACTCCCAAGTCTTTCATCCTGGACAGCGATGTGGATTCACTGACATCAAAGTCCTCTGTTCTCGCCATATCTTTAAGGACAGTCCAGGGCTACAGAAAGCTAACCCGTTAAAACGGTTGTCGACGTTGGATGCACTAAGCCACGAGCCTGACGAAATAGTGCAACCTAACTCATTCACAGATGATGACTCACAAACTAGCAGCCTTTGGGAGAACAATTATAGAGATAGCCACTCTTGGTAATTTTGCGCCAATTCGAGAAGTAATAAGACTGGAAGGAACACCCGTAGATTTTATGCAATCTTCATACACAAAGTAGCAGATTATATCAATTTCTGCGCTACCCTGGAGGCCTTAGAAATAGAAAGAAAAATCGGTAAGGTGCATCTTGTGTGCGACTTACACAGAATACGGTTATATTTTAAGCCGGAATGCGCACCATTTGAAAAAGTTTGGGGTGATTAAGATTGTGTCAGTGCGGCTTTCTTTGTCGCACAGCTGCTTTTCCAGAGTGAGAAATGCAGGGACATGTACACATGTATTGATTGGCTTTCACATAAGTAGAGGAAAGGATTAAAGACAAGGGGAAACATTTAACAGATTGTATGTCTTTTGAGGAACGTTACAATCACATCCAGCCCCTATTGACTGTATGTGATTTAATAGGCAATTTTACGTTCAGAAGTTTGCCACTGCTGTCTGAACGAGAAGTCAATACTATAGTCCAACTGACCGACGTGTGGAACACACCCACTACGTCGCCGTCAGAGGAGAAAGTTCCAGGGCGTTCAGCCTCTCAACCAAAAAGCGCGCAAGGCAACATATACACTGAAATCTGCAGTGTGGTCACATGTTTCATGGCATTTCAATGGCCTCGGGGTTATTGGGATAAAGATAAAGTAAGTTGGTGACAACTGGCAAGATTGAAAGGAAAAGAAAAGAAAAAGGGGAAGGTAGAGAGGTAAATATCTGGACGACTTGACCACATGGCATGGTCGAGACAAGAACACACAGCTCATCCATGACTCTGGTGATCGTGTAGTGTGACGAAACATGACCGTCCACGCTTATCGGTGTGGCACATGATGATGACGATGATGATGAGTACACATGCAAGGTACCCCAGTTCTTGATTTGTCAGACGAATACCGTGTCTGTGTAAATAGACATCCTTAGAGACAGAAACTTCTGTAACCACCAGTCAGATTATTCATGACAATGTGTCCGCGCTGTGTCCTGTAACAGACGGCCAAATATTGTTTTTCACAGCAAACTTCAGACCGCATCCTAACATTGGCACCTTGCCGTCTTGACAGACGATAGTTTGTAAGGGATGGAGTTATTGCCTCTTCATAGCACAAAGCCTGGGCTAAAATATAGAGATCATGTGTTGCCCATGCAGCATGATCCCTCTCTCGGCCTACCTAGTTCACTCCAGAGGAAAGGTAACGCCTCTACATCTGGAACAAGACAAGCTGCAGAAGCTGCCGGATCAGCAAAGCAATGTTCTACTTGTCAGCCTGTCGGAGCTTCGATCCTAGACCACCCGCCAACCAAGGCTTAGGGCCTGGTCTGCCCTGCCATGCTTTGTCTTTAGGTTGAATTTCCTCGCACCAGGGTAAGGCTTGTACCCTCCCAATTGCGCTCTTCCGCCCGAAGCCTTTGGCACAATGTGGGGTGTCGGGTTTGGTAAGCGCTGCCCAACGTTCGGCGCTAACAGAAAGCAGGTAGTACCGTCTACTGTTATACGGTAGCTCAGTCATATCTGACTAAGACCTGACACAATAACAATATTAATAATGATAATAGAAATACCTTTCGTGATCAGGATGGTGGTATATACATTCACTCACGCTCAGATGGCGGCCTTTACAATGCTCAAAGATTGAAGGCCAAGACCAAAATTAGGAGGGTACTCATCAGAGAGTTGCTTTTTGCAGATGATGCTGCAGTTACGACCCACTCTGAGGAAGAATTGCAATGTCTACTATCTGCATTCTCCAATGCTTGTTCTGAATTTGGTTTAACAATTAGCAAAAAGAAGACACAGATTATGTCACAAGGTGCACATGGGGTACCATCAATCTTTATTGACGACGCCGAACTAGAGATGGTAGACCATTTTACATATCTAGGATCAGTGGTAAATAGCAAATTATCCCTAGATCAGGAAATCAACATCCGGATTGGTAAGGCAGCAACAACAATGAACAGGTTAAGAAAAAGAGTCTGGGAGAACAGGAAGCTTATTGCAAAAACAAAAGTCCTTGTCTATCAAGCCTGTGTCCTTAGTACTCTTCTTTATGGCAGTGAAACCTGGACAACTTACTCACACCAAGAGAAACATTTAAACAGCTTTCATATGCGGTGTCTGCGAAGAATTCTTGGTATTAAGTGGCAAGACAAAATCACAAATACTGAAGTATTGGAAAGATCAGGTTGTGTGACAGTTTATTCCATGCTCAGTCTTCGTAGACTTAGATGGATAGGACATCTTAGGAGGATGGATGATAGTAGAATACCAAAGGACATCTTTTTTGGTGAATTACAGATGGGTAAGAGATCTCAGGGTCTGCCTCTACTACGATACAAAGATGTGTGTAAGCGGGACATGATTGATACAGGCATTGATAAAACACATTGGGAGCAAGTCGCCGCTGAACGTGTTGCATGGAGGGCAAACATCAGAAATGGAATAAAGACAAAGGAGAAAATTATTGCAGATAAGTCACACACCGAGCGTTTGAGATGTAAGATGGTACATGATGGTGGAAATGACCACGTGTTCACATGCACCCACTGTGAACGGACATTTACAGCGCAAATTGGCCTTATCAGTCACATGCGCTACCGCCATAGGTAAAAGTTATTATGCCTTTTTAAAGCACAAACTATCGTCTGTCAAGACGGCAAGGTGCCAATGATGAATAGAAATACACAACATGTAGTAAGCTCACAACATATAATACCAACAATGAAATTATCCATAACTTTGAGCTTTTCTATATTTTAGCATCATTTGACAACCACTCTAGCAATGGAAACTGAATGGAAGAGTTGATGCTGTAGGGAGCAAGAATTTGCCTGACAGAACTGAAACCTAGCTTACAGTAGCAGCCCTAAAAAACTGTGGGGGGACATGTGAAGACCCCAGGCATCACTTCCTGTTTATGACCCATACCTAAATTGAAGATAGGAAACTTTGATCACTGAAGTTCTTCACTAAGTGAGTAACGGTCTCTCATACAACGATTATTTATAGTAATCCGAGATGTTGTAATGTTGATGCGCAAGGGTTAAGTGAGACCTCCATTCATCTTTCCATTGTGCATCTTTGAAAAAGCCTCTAGCCTACATTCCAACCAAATGTGTGCAGATACAAAGATTTCGTTTTAAATTTGCAATTACCGCGGGGATAACAAATGCAAATAATATCAGTGACTATGTGTTTTAAGTATTTTAGCCAAAGTATAATTCAGTTATTCGCTTCATATGATATATAACTGCACCATACAATTGATGAAATGCAGCTAAAATACCAGGCAATAAATTGTGCAATCTACTGTTTGCGACTTCTGTGTTTAAATGCTAAGATGTTCTTTATTTGTTTTTCCTTTGTAATAAAGCCCAACCCCAAAATTTCTGGACGCACTAACAGGTCCTAGGCGTTTAACGTGTTTGTCACAGTGGACAGTTTCCCTTATTCAGAAAGCAGATAACCGCTGCTCCATGTAGTCACTTTGCTATTCTGGTGCGCACGTACTCGTGTGCACGTTGGTTCACTTGTATCCGCAGGATTAGCCAGGAACGTACGAGACACACCCGCTGTATTTATTGATCAAAGCCCGAGGAGTTGGCGAGCAAATCCAGCCAGCGCTGAAAGTAGTGACGTCCTCAAAAGATGGCTGGGAAAATTCCCGCCATCGATCATTTACCACACATGCATGGGTAATTCGGTCATTTAATAAACAATGACAGCTTTCGCAGATAACGTCCGGTAAACTGCAGTCTACAGCTAGTCCAGTTTAGTTGTTAGCAACATTATCAACGGTTTTCGTGCTGACATATCCAGAGCATGGTCTCGCGTAAGTGCCCCGGGTGCAAAATAATTCACACCCGCAGTCAATGTTCATATATTAGGAAATACCTTACTTCTGTTCCTTTGATAGGTATCTTTATTAAGGAAACATGTTTATGTGGACATATCTATGTGAAACCATTAATGTATTTGGCTAGTCTAAGTTATCGTTATGTTCCATGCAGAACTTTGCCTCTGTAACTGTCTTTAGAAATCCCTCTCTATCGTAAGCCAGGTGTCCTGCCTCCGTTACTGTCATATGTAAATTATCTATCACATCTTGCAATGGAATCTACGCGGTGATCTTCCTCTTCTTCGCTTCCTTTGTACCTCTTCTTCGCTTCCTTGGTACATCTTCTTCAAAGGGATCTTATCCGGACATTCATATCTGTTCACATGCCCAAAATATTATATTTCCCACAATTGTCTTTGTCTTTAAAAAAAAAATTTCTTCAATACTGTGTGTTCTTGCTGGATAATTATGTGTGTTCTCTTTTCCATTCAATGTATTTATAAAACTCCGACACAACATGAACAGATTTGTTAAATGCCCACGTATGTGGCCACGGGAAATGTGCCGGCTTTTGGTACTCTAACTTGTGCTGTTCCTTATTTTCCAATACATACCAGTTTTAAATGCTTTGTGTGCGCGCGTGTGAGTGAGTGTGTGAGTGGGTGAATGTATGTATGTGTGTGAGTGTGTGTGTGATTGTGTGTGTGAATGAGTGAGTGTGTGTGTGTTAGTGAATGTGAGTGTACGTGAGTGTACGTGCGTGCGTGCATGCGTGCTCGAAAAGAGTTTAATTCTTCTTTTAATTTCTGTAACTGCATGCCCATTGCCCGTCTGCAGTGGACCGAGATATTAAAAACTGCTGAGTTTATGTACTTTCTCTCCACAGATTAATACAAATGTTGATATATTTGTTTTATCAGAAGTCGCTAGTTATGTGTTTGTTGCATTGAGGTAAACATGTGCTTCTCATTTTACTAGTGCACTAAATTATTAATTTTTCAATAACCATTAGTGATGTTGATAGTAATAAATGTTATATGCATATCGAAGTTCAGGTATTTCTATTCATCTGGTCACAAAGACATCATATCGTTTACTGTCAATGTATTTCTTCAAATACTCCTGATAATGTTTTCAGTATTAAACAGATAAGGGGGCAAAATGAAACTATTTCAGACTGATTTTCATTAATTACACCAATCTTTTCTTTCATCACATATTCTCACGGCTACCTTTTGTTCAATGCAGTGTTTGTCTGACTTGTGTTAGGTGTAACGGGAAGTCCAATTCCTTCATTATTTTCCTGAAATCTTCATATTCTACACGACTAGTCCATAAAGCAAGAGTGCAGTTCTACCAACTCTGCACTTTTTTCTACAACTTCCTTCGTAGTAAATATGTTGTTAGATACACCGTTATGTCGTCTAAAGCCAGTGTGCATTATCTTTATGGCCGGTTTTCCATTACCTCTATTCGTTCAACCTGAGAAGAGAAGTTATAATTAGGGCCCATTCCAACATCAGATTAACAATCCTGTGATGGATATTAATCTGAAATCGACTGTTGTCCATAGGAGGTAATGGCAGTAACATGTTTATGTGTTATGTTCTTACAGTCTTCCCATGATTAAAACAACTTTTTTTGGTATTGGGGCATACTGTTCTCCTATTTCCTTTGGCTACATTCCTGTTTACCATAACTTGTTACATAACGTGCATGGGGTTAAAACACAAATTCGCATACACCTATCTTTAGTGGGGTGCTCAACTTAATCATATGGTCTGACAACAGCAAGGCTCAGAGTTTAGGTGGTACCATCATCCTCTCTTTCATTCGTTATTTCCTTCATTCATTTTTTAAAATTAATGTTTTTTCCTGTTGTCTGTTTTTGGTCTCTTTTTTTGTTTTCTTCTGGTGTGCTTTAATTCATTTGTTTTACTTTGTTTGTTCTTTTTGTTTTCCTCCTTCTTGTATGCTTTGTCTTCTGTCCTTCTACATTTCTGTAGTACTGCTTTATTCTCTCTTTCTTTCGTTTCTTACTGTGTTCATATCTTTTTTGGTGTTTTTCTAGTTAAGTAAAGACCCTGTTGAGCTTGACTCTAGTCCGACTTTGTGAAGACACATGAAGGGTGTAGCATAGGTGGGAGCGCAGGCGCTATTGAAATACTACTACTTTTATCGTTTTTTTACTTATTCAGTGGCCTATTCCCGCTGGTCGCGGGGTCCGCTAAAGTCAGGTGGAGAGTCTGACGATAGTGCACGCTTTACACAGGACCGGACACTTGTGATTGACAGATGTGCGCGCCCTTATGGTCCGGGCTCGTACGAGGCCCTCACCTGTGGGACTTGGATGAACGCCTCTAAGCCGGGTCCTTTGGGTGTCAGGGTCTGGCCATCACTCGCCACCTGCTCGTGGTGGCGAGGTCTTGGAGGTCTGACGCTGTGCCGCCAGCGTCTGCAGCCTACCTTGTGCCAGACGTATTGGTTACCCATTCTTCTGGAATACACAAGAATTAGGTTGAGAGAGGGATCATGTCGTTTGGGCACCACATGTTTCTCTGAAGCTCTTCCCAGGCATTGTGAAGGAATATTGGCCACATTCCAACCCACATACTTTAGTCTGTCAAGACTGCAAGGTGCCACTCACGATAACTGTTTAATTCTCTCTCTCTCTCTCTCTCTCTCTCTCTCTCTCTCTCTCTCTCTCTCTCACACACACACACACACACACACACACGCGGGGTATTGAAGTAAATAAAAGTTTGAGGAATTATGTATGCATTTGACATACATATTCATATACAATTTGATTCGCAGGTTCGAACTTAGGATATCAATGACCGGTACGCTTGTACTAGACCATTGAGAACTTAAGTACTTCAATCTATAGACTGACGTCCCGAACAACTGCTAGAGGAGGAATTAACTATCTCAGTATGTAGTCTCACCAAACCTATGATATAAATTCATTCATTGGACAATCTCTCTGTGTCCTCCTCGCCCTACAACCCCCCTCCCCTCCCCCTCTTTCCCCCTTCTATTCCTCTGCTTATTTCCCCATATCTTACTCAAAGATGGAAAGATGCTTCCTTAACCCGAACTCAAAAATAAAACAAAATATAAATAACTTCAACGCTTTGGGCAAAGGTCTTCCGCTTATACATCAGAAACAGACCCGTGAGCGCATAGCCTCTAACTCCCAGAATTCGCCCAAGTTGTGAGAAGTTACAAGGCCAAGACGGCGCAGAAATAGCTGGGTAAATGTCAGGAATACGTAAACAGTCGACTGTCTCGCGCCGTCCTAGCAGGTTGCATGGAAAATCTATACCAGCCCAACGTCTATCTTTGGTGTCTGAAATTATTTACTTTCTTTTCCCTTCGTCCTGTGAGGAGAAGACCAGACAGGCGGACAGACAGACAAGCGGCTGGACGGACAGAAAGTCAGACAGACAAGATATATTGACAGACAGACAGACAGACAGACAGACAGACAGACAGACAGACAGACAGAAACAGTGGTGGATCCACTACAAAAGAGTTTTAACTCTTAAGGCCGATAAACTGGCGTTCTCGCTGGTAGCCTTGGTCCTGGAAACAGCTTGCATCCAGGGGAGTGTGAATGATGTATAGACTGTTTCCTGACCCTAAACAAGAGTACCATCACAGATAGACAGAAAGACAGATATACAGATACGAGGGAAAGTCATTAAGCAACATAAATTTTATTACAAAGTGCATGGACGAGTACGGACAAAGAAAAATCTTATTTCAGGACATAAACTGGCTCTTAAGCAATCCCCCATATAGGAGTTGTGATCATCGAGAAGTTTGCATGCGAAATGTCTATTACAAAATTACTTCCTCCTATCGACTCTTGCATCGTGGAATAACAACGAGGCGTTATTGGTTTTTTTTTTGGGGGGGGGGGGGGGAGAGAGAGGAGGAGGAAGTGATCAGAGGGTATGAAACCTCGTGAGATAATACAGAAGAATAATGGTTCAGTCAGGAGATAGTTGTCAGAGTCAACGGCTAGAAATTTCAATATGGAAGATATCGTTTAGGCAAAGATCCGCTGGGAAAGTCGTGATGACCGCCTTCTGGGATATCAGGGGCCCTATATTTGTTGGTGCATTTCCAGAAAATGGTGATGAACTGTGACTAGTGCTCGATACGGTGACTTGCTAGTGAACACACAATGTCAAAGATACGACCGAAACGCCGGGAACTTCTCTCAAAGGAGTATAGTTACTTCTCGACAACAACTGTCCTCATACGGCTATGTATACAGTGGATATACTACGTGCTCTGAAATTTGAGGTCTTGAATTTCCAGCATACTATCCAGACTTGGCGCCAGGGGACTTTCACTTTATTGGACCCTGAAGGAACTTGTGGGAGTGTGGGGGTGGGGGGGGGTGTCAGAGATTTGTAGATGACAACAAGGTAATGGAGGCCATGTGAATGTGGTTTACTATAAGGCCACAATCAAAAACGTTTTCCTAGGCGGCATCCACAAACCAGTCGACCAAGTTTGTTGCTAGGCCGGAAAAAAAAAGGGGGGGGGGGGGGGAAGAGAGAGAGAGAGAGAGAGAGAGATGAGAGAGAGAACTATGTTGAGAAATAACGCAGCACACAATTTCTAGTTCGTACTATTGTAAAAAACAAAAAATCTTTATTCTAACATTCCTGTTAGTTAATGACTTCCCCCTTGTAGATAGGCAGACTGACAGCCCGACAAACAAAACATGAAGAGAAGGGTGGTGGTTCCAGTTTCCCTGACTGTAAAAAGAGCAGCAGACGATTTTGGCAGTAAACAAATGTAGACAATGAAGAGAGGCGGTAAGCGTAAAAAAATATTTGCATATCCTTTAGAGAACGTAGCAGTCAACCCATAGCATTATTGGTTGTTCGTGATTTCTGGGCAAGTTTACAATTAGTAGTTTGCCATTGCTTTCTGAACGAGCGGCACCCATACCATTTCATACAAAAGCAACACAACGCGGTTTGCTGCCAAATCGCCCACAGCTGTGTTTCGAAACGCGGCATGCGGACTTACGAACTGCATCCTTGACACCTTCGCCACGGAGCCGGTGGTATGCACAAACGAAAACAATATATGAAATATAAGCAGACACATGATAACAAGCAGCCGTATCAATTGGCTAACACTGGGAAGGTTAACTAAGTCAACAAACGTTCGAAGAAGCCGGATGTGCTGGCCGAAAGGCGCAAATGCCGCAGCTCTGCTGTAAACAGGCATAAAGCAATTACATTCAGAGTAAACATTTCGGATGAACGCTAAGAAAAATTAGCAAAACAGTAATATAAACTATTCTACGGGGGAAAACATATCAAATACAATTACTCGGCCCGCACAACTACCAACAAAGACAACAGCTGTTGGTCTTCAATCGAGCTGTATTGAACTGCCTATAGTTGTACTAAATGACGAAATCAATGGGAGCCGCGGTAGTGCAGTAGTTATCGTGCCTGCCTGTCGGTCTGTGATCATGTGATTTTTTGTTAAAAATAAATTTTCCTCACTTGGTCCAGCAAAAAAACAAAACAAACAAAACATGGGTACCAAGATATGCCCAAGGAAGTGAAAGCTATTTGACCAGTAAACAGATAATATATGCAACTAGAAAAAGAGTGTTGAGGTCCAACATAGAACCTGTACTTTTTTATGGATGTGAAGCGTGGACAATGAGCAGACAAGTTGAAAAAGCTGTGGAAATGTGGTTTCCGAGGAAAATGCTTATCGGCATGGCACACGATAAATGAAGTTTGCCATTGATTTCTGAACTACCGATGTTCATTCCATCGAAATAAGCGCAATGCGGGATGCTTCCAAACCATCTGCGGTTGATTTCGAACTTTTAGGCATATCCTTTACAGGACTTAGCTGTCAACACCAGCATCTTTCAGCTGTTATGTTGATCTCTTGGCAAGATTACGCTCAGTAGTTGCCATTGCTTTCTGAGCGGCCGGCTCAGTATCCCGCAAGTCACGAGCGGGGGTCGAACCGCCTCAGCTCTCGCTCCCGCTACGAGACTCTGCGTGATATAAACGGGATTACAGAGAGAAAGTGTTGTAACCCCACAGAGAGTATAGAAATTTGTAGAATATACAAGGAATAAAATAGGAGACACAATATTTGGCCGCCGGAGGAGGTGGTAGTGGGGTAAAACCTACTCTGGTAGTTAGTATTGGGCGCTCTTGTACAATCATGCAACAGGCATGATAACAAGAGACATAATGATGGCGGGAACGATGCAGCTAACCCTACAAATACGAATACAGAAATAACATACCACAAGGAACATGTATGCAAAAATGCAAACAAAAACAACAAACGCCCAGCACTGCACCAGAAGTGGTAGCACCGGAGACAACATTTGCGAGAAACGTGTTGTCTCGAGTTTCCCTAGGTGGTCCAGATTTACTGCGTAAGTAGTTTCTGTGCCGAGGTTAACGGGCTCGGGAATATCAATCGCTGGAGAATAATTCAGGGGGTTGAAATAACACGAGACATAAATCCCCACTTGTGGCAGGATAGGTTCCCGACAAGTACCGTTCTGGGCCGACCTCGCTTTGTACATTTGGCGTCGGATAATGAGAAGATTTTTCTGGAAATTATGAAGGAAAGGAAGTGGCCGTTCTCACTTCATTATGACGTGACCTAGAATATATGAAGGCTTAGACTCTACTACTCTGAGAGAGAGAGAGAGAGAGAGAGAGAGAGAGGAGAGAGAGAGAGAGAGAGGAGAGAGAGAGAGAGAGAGAGAGAGAGAGAGAGAGAGAGAGAGAGAGAGACAGAGGAGCGTGTGTATGAAAGGGAAAGAAAACAAAATATCTCCACATCTGTTATATTCCTCTTCTCCTTCTTCAGTACATCACACATAGCAATACACCTCTTTCACACAGGTATCAATGTGGTCGACTTCGGCATGCTCTCCTGTAACGTTTACCACCATTAGACAGATTCCATCCATAGCAGTGGGCTCAGACTACTCGATGGAAGTTTCTTGCCCTTCTACCAGTATTCTCTTACGACCTACCCTTTGATATTTCCATCTGTAGGATCCGTGTTTAAATCAACGGAGAATGCTGTCCGGTTCGACATGTGACTGTTCATAGTTCAAAAACTACTTACCAACATAGATATGATCACCAATATATTCGCAAATAGGGTAATAAATGATTGGCTGACTGCAATCGCGATGACATCGAATACGAATGAACTTAACATGACCAGAATACTCTTTAAAAGAATGTTTTTATTGCATGCTGACGAAGGTGTTATAGCCGTAACATCGAATTTGGCATTTATGATTACGTTCTTGTGATGCTGGCGAATTTCACTGTTTGTTTTTGTTGATGTACTTATTGTATGTTACAGTTTTCTTGTAGTTTACATCATTTCACTACAAAATAAAGATACATGTTCACTTTTATCTGTCTGATATGGAGCTTGCCAGTCACTTGTATCCCCATTCGTCTTCATGACTGTAGTACAAAAACAAAGCGCTAAAGAAGAAGAAGAAGAAGAAGAAGAAGAAGAAGAAGAAGAAGAAGAAGAAGAAGAAGAAGAAGAAGAAGAAGAAGAAGAAGAAGAAGAAGAAAAAGAAGAAGAAGAAGAAGAAGAAGATATAATATTCCCACATCCATACAACAATCGCATCTTGGATGTTTACCGAGAGTTAAGTTTCAACAGAAGGATGAAAAAAATAATTCTATCTCTCTCACAACGAAAACTTGTAACAGAACCAGACTCCTCTAAAAACCTGAAACGATGCCGAAAAAACGTTAACAGAAAAAAACAGTAGTTGGGGTATCGGGAGGGGGAAGCAATCTAGAAAACCCCGTTTATATCCTAACCTCTTAGCCAGCAGTCTGCAGCAACATTCAGAAACAAGAATTCATTATTCCCATAAGCGAAGGAGTGAGAGAATGTTACCAGGATAACAAAGAAGAGGAGGAGGTGGAGGAGGAGAAAAAAGGTGGACCAGACAGAAAAGCGGATGCGCAGGAAAAAATAGTGCGGTGACATCAGCTGAAATAAACTCAATAGATGTCTTGTGGTTTATTTCTTCTCTTCCAGAATTAAACTTTTTTTAACGTCCGCGGTCACAGATCTCACAGAATTCGCCCTAACAGAGGAATCCCCCACAATCAATATTTTCATTACCCCGATATTTATATCTCCCACCTTTCAGCTGTTTCGTGAAGTGCCTTCCCCCTCTCTTCCCCTCTTTTTATTTTCTCTCCAATACTTTCTGTATCCGTCCTTATTTATTCCTGTCTTACCATCTAGCCTTTGCTTTGTTGTCCTAAAAATTAAAGTCGTAAACAGCTGCCCTAAATGAGATATTTCACATCTTTCGTAATGGCAATAACGAATATATCACAATGATATCCTCTTCCTACACCCCCCCCCCCCCACACACACACACATACACACACACGCGCGCGCATAGATAATCATGGGTAGGATCTTTTTATGTACCTCCACAAACATCAGCCTCTGTGTTCTTGATATGTTCAGCCTCTGATCGTCTTCCCTGCCACTTTGCCTAAACCATCCAGCATGTTCTCCCCGTTTCTGATTTTTCTTCTTCTTCCTCTTCTTCTTCCCTTCACTCCCCCATTGGGACAAATGCACACGACTAACCCACACCAAGACGTCCTATCTTTTGCTATCTTCCCGCAGCTTCCTCCTTGTGCTATCAATATTATTCATCTCTGTCTGCAATTCTATTTTCCGTGTTTTGAGGTATCCCGCATTGGTGGTTCCAGACAAGAGAGTGTCTAGTTATCCTGTCCTCAGGTTTTCTCAGTGTGTATCTTATCCAGAGCTAGCGTCTTTTCCTCACTTCTGAATTTACTGGCATGTGTCTATAGTGCGTTTACATTTGTTCGTCTCCATATACAAATCCATATCTCAGTAACTAACTGAGGGAAAATGATGAGATTTAGCATATAACCTTATCATCATGTCCACCCAACAAAATAATTGTTGTTCTGGAGATTGTACAGCAGATTTCAAAGTTTGTTTATATGCGGTATATAATTTACGGGTCAGAGATGAAGTGCACATTTTTTAGAAGTATTACATTTTGACACGGAAACATCAGCTTTGAATGGTTAATTTTCTAGTGGTTCACGAGAAAGGCCTTATGACAAGAACCCCGCGCAGTTTAAAATGGGAGTGTTCAGACTAGTTCAGAGGTGTCGTCAGTATGTGGGTACTTTCATGAATCCTGATTATTTTTTTTAAAATCTTACCACTTATCGCTAACATCTGAATGTGTGAATATTGTTCAGTGGGATTGAATGTGAAATTGTGTACACTTCAAAGCATCGCTATGAAGTTGTACACAAATTTTTTGACAAGAAGCTGATAGAAGGAAACTGTTTCAAACTGTTAAATCCCGAAAAAAGAACGGTGCATGCATTGGGTTTGAGTAAACGGTCATTTCGTCGATGGGTGCAAGAATCTGGAATTAAACCACCACGCAATAACCAAACGGTAGGTAGAAAGGTTATTGTAGACAGCTCTGACAAGGATTTCATAAGGCGAGCTATTATAAAAATGCTTTAAAAAGTCGCTTAAAAGTCGACAGGGTCGACTTCATTGCACCGGGTTCTATCCCATATGGCTCGGTCTCTTTCCGCAGCGCGGAAAGCATCGCACAAAGCACGAACTCCGCAGCTCTAGCGACGACCCACAGGAGTCTCCGAAAAATTTAACTCGTGAACCGAAGGATGCGGCCCGGAATCGAACCCACAACCTTTGGAGCCCGAGTCAAAAGGCTTGACCATTTCGCCACGGAGACTCCTAAAATTATAAAAATTTGGATTTTATATCCAGGATTATCCAGCATTATAAAAATGCTGGATGCCAAAGAAACAGTGACTGTAAGAAAACTTAGGGTTTGGTTGAGAAAGAACAATAACATAGAGCTATCCAAAACAACTTTGTGGAAAATTATAAGGACATTATCTTCACTTTTAGAAAGTACAAGGGAGGTAGAAATATTCTTTGCGAGCAGCCGCATTTAGGAGCCATGAGAAGCAGATACCTACGTGAAATAAGGGAAATGCGCAAAGAAAATTATGGCATAGTGTATTTGGATGAAATGTGGATCAATGCGCACCACACAAGTGATAAGGAATGGCAATCAGTGGATGGACAGATAAAGCGATATGTGCCCAGTAGTATAGGACAGCTTTTGGTCATGGCCCATGCTGGTAATACGCATAATGGCTTACAACAGAATGCTGGGCTCGTGTTCGTATCAAAGCATACAGACAATAGGGATTATCATAATAAGATGAATGGTAATGTATTTAGAGATTGGCTCGAGAATACTGTGATTCCGTCTCTAGATAGACCGTTGTGTCCAATTATGGACAATGCATGATATCAATGTTGTTGCCCAAGAAGACAAAATACCTACAGCATCGAGCACAAAGGGAGCAATAAAGATATGGTTCCGAATGGAAAACATACCATTTCCAGAAAGGTATTTCTAGCTAGAATTGTTGTCCCTTGTAAAACAGACGCCAAAAAGCAAGAAATATCAAATCGACAAGTTGATAGAAGAGCATCGTCATGGGTGCTTGAGACTTCCGCCGTACCACTCTCATTTTAACCCTATAGAACTTGTGTGGGCTAAAATTAAAGGACAGGTGGCAGCTGACAATACTATATTCAAATTGTCTGACGTCAAGATACTAATCCAGTCCGCGCTATTAAATATTGATAAAAGTTACTGGGAAAATGTGAGGACCATGTGTTGAAAGAGGAAGAGGACTATTGGAGAAAGGATGGATTGAATTTTATGCAACCGAGAGCAGTCATCAACCTACTGGAATCGTCCGACACAGATTAAGGTCTGAGCAGATCGCAGACCTTAATCCGCGTGCACGCTTACTAGGATATTTTGCTCCAACTATTCAGACGAATTGCAGGCCCTAAACATTACAGCATCAGCACAATGTCAATGGCAACAGTTTGTATTCCACAGTGATGAATTTTCAATTCCGCAAGCCCTCAGTGGTGACAAACAACTGGTATTGAAAAAAAAAAAAAAAACACTACACGCATTGAATACTAACAGAAGAGTAATATTGCGGTGGAAACTGACATATTGTGGCATAACAAGAAACGTGAGAGCAAACACGTTGTCAAATTAGGGGACAACACACGTGCATACGAATCAATTTATAAACTTCAATGAAAAGAGGACCAACATCTAGGTCGTTAAGAAGAAAGCCCACTACAGAGACACTGACAACTATTTTCATAGTGCAACACAGGTAATCATGTTCCGTCTTTGAACAGTAAACAGCAGAGTAGACGATCTTTCACGAAGACTCAAAGCGGGTCTGTCACCCATGTGTACGTGTGAACAAACTACACAGACAGCGGAACAGATCCTCAAAAAATGGACACAAGATGACTAAATTGCGGTATCAATTCTGGTCACTCCATACGCACATTAACGCACAGCTATTTGGAAGCTTTCACGAACTCAGTATAAAAAGCTAAATGCATCCTAGTAACATGAATACTTGTGTATAATTATTAACCAGCAGCTGAAGAAACAAGAAGGAAGTGAAAAATAAGGTAAGAAATACATTCCTTCTACTTTCCTGTCAATTTACACATTATTTACCCCATGCCTCTGTACATTCTCTGTCTTTATTAATATTAAACACTGCACCCCTCTCGGGAGTCTCCGTGGTGAAGTGGTCAAGCAGTCTGACTCGGGCTCCGAAGGTTGTATGTTCGATTCCTTCATTTCACGAGTGCATTTTTTCGGAGACTCCCGAGGGTCGTCGCTGGAGCTACGGAGTTCGTGCTTTGTGCGACGCTTTCCGCCCTGCGGAAAGAGACTGAGCCATATAGGATAAAAACCTGGTGCAATGCAGTCGACCGTGTCAACTTTTAAGCTACTTTTTTATTGCACCCACTCCTTTACGAATCTGGCTACGCCTTTTAATTGTGTCCTTACCAGAAATAACGTGGTTTACTGTAAGCCTAGTTTGTTAGCGTGAATTCACTACATTTTCTCCCAAACATCAAAGAAATGTCGCCGCTTTCGATGATTTAAGTTGCTTTTGGACCTATCAAAGACATATTCCTTGGGTGGGGGTAAATATAAGACGGCAGGAAACATTTCATAACGATGCAACAGACAGTTTTCAAAATAATTGATCATGAATGAAGGCATTCTTTTCGGGACAGACTATAGTTCTTTCTATGAGCTCTACGGCGGTGATTCTGTCATACCCTTTAATTCTACTGTTTTTATCACCCCTTACCTTTCCGGTTGTCACACCATTCTCCAGATGACTCTCTGACCTCACAACATAACTACAACTGGCGATTCCCTTTGTAATCACACACACATACATAAATTGACAAACTCATATACACACACACACTCACATACAGAGGCAAAGACAAGACACACGCAGACACACAGTGAAACACACAAAACGAAATGTGCATAACGAAATACACTGACAAATACAGACACTGAAACACAAATAGCCACGTAGGCAGACAGATATGGAGACAGAAGACAAACTGAAACACTCCCACACATGCACATCTACATATATTTAGTAGTTTTACAATATGTACGTTATACAGTATGGCTAACGTAATATTATAATACTAGTTGAACTCAAAAATGCAAATATTCAGCATGAAACAGATAGTTAGTGAACAGGTTTCATATTATGCATGTTGAATTCAGGTGGCAGTAAACATATTGATATGAATGCAGAGCATGCAAACTCAGATGGACTAACTGGTATGTTACATATATACGTTTCTGCAAACATACACATATGCATACATACACCGATACATACACAAATACATAGGAACACAGAGGAACGGAGCATAATGGGGACGACCCGTTACAGTGACGTTGGAACCTCGACTAACTAACTAACTAACACAAATACATGCACACACATACACACCGACATACAGGAAAATATATATGCATACACTCACACACAAACATATGTACACCAGCGCGCACGTACGTACATGGGAGAGCGACAGAGAGAGGAAGAAAGAGAGAACAAGAGAGTCAGTGCATATACATATAGAGGAAGAGAGAAACGGTGTACTTGAATATAAAAGAAAGAGACAAAAAGAATCAATTTACTGAAACGTGAAGGATGAGAGGCAGGGGGTGTCAGTTTATTTAAATACAAATAAATCGATTCTTTGTTCACATATTCCTTTAGAGGACATCGCTGTCAACACAAGCGTTGCGCTGAATTTTTGGCAAGATTACGCGCAGTAGTTTGCCATTGCTTTCTGAGCGGGCCGGTTCACTTATCCCGTAAATTACCAACGCCGCGAGAACCGCTTCCAATTCTTGCGCGCTGCGATACCCTACGCGGATAAACGGTATTACGTAGAAACGCGCTGAACACCTCGGCCAGGGATACCGGCAAATAAATCGATAGAGAGAAAGAATAAGAGGAAGAAAGGCAAAAGGCGACATGGAAAAAGAAAAAGAAAATGGTGGATACCAGAAAGAGAGTGGTAAATCGAGAAAGAAAAGGTGAGAGCGCGACACACAGAGAACGCGACAGAGAGAATACATGGGGAGGAAGAGGTAGAGAGAGAAAGAAAGAGAGAACAAAAGAGTGCTGCAGAGCGATAGCCAGAGACAGAAAGTTGGCAACAGATAAAGACAGCGAGAAAGGGACAGAGAGAAAGAAAGAGCGACCAAAAGAGAAAGAAAGCAAAAGCGACAGCGAGAATGAAGTAACGACGGAAGACAGAAAGAAAAAAGCGCAAGAGCGATAGACATATAAAGAAACAGAGAGAGAGAGAGAGAGAGAGAGAGAGAGAGAGAGAGAGAGAGAGAGAGAGATGGACATAGATAGAGAAAGAATGAGACAGCTAGAGGGAGAGAGAGGGACAGAAGGAGACAGAGGGGAGAGAGGAGAGAGAGAGAGAGAGAGAGAGAGAGAGAGAGAGAGAGAGAGAGAGAGAGAGAGAGAGAGAGAGAGATCCAATAAACGGCAAACTAGCAGCATCCACCCAGCCGGGGACGTTAAATGTTTGCTTTGACAAGAATCGATACAGCATCGATTTGTCTGGCCACTGAATGAAAACGAGAGAATTCGAGCCAGTATATTTTATTCCCGGGAGAGCAACAGAGAACAACAATCCGTATTGAGCAAATAGCATACCATGTTCACACTTTTTTTTCAGATTGCTTACTTCCTTTTCTTGTGTCTAGCAGTTGTGTCGTCAGTCTGCTTCTGTACAGTTAGTGACAGTTGGACAATCTGAGTGTTAAGAACTGACAACATAGCGCTCACGACCTTCTCATACGCTCTCCTGATGATGCCCTAAGAGTCCAAATACTAATGGTAGCCGTTGTAGTCTGATTATGTGTCCGCCTGGCCTTCATCGGAGTTCTAAGCATCAGGCAGATCCTCTGGTCATTCTCTGCCGCGCCATTCTCTCCAAACCATGGTGTTCTTCCTTACTATTCACATGATCCGGACGGGCTTTGACCGTATCTGCCTCATTGTGTACCAAGAACCCCCACCCCCCTTCTCAGCGCTTCAGACCCCGCCAATCTATACCACCAAAGAATACTGCGCTTACCAGGAAGCCTGAGTGCTATCTTTGGGATCTGTTGGTACAGAAATGCCAAATGCTGAGGTGCTCTCGTGCAATGACTTTGGTGAGAATATAAAAACTGTCATTGTCAAAAACTGTCATTTTACTGACTGTTGTACCTTGCAGTGTAGGGCAGGGGATTTTGAGCCTGGGGGATTAAGACCGCCTGGCTAGTGCAGTCGCCACGAACTGTGCTGATTAGGATTTTCTTTTTGCCCCAGACAGAACCAAATCCACAAGACTCGAACCCGAGTCTCCCGAAGGAGAACCCGGCGTTCTTAGCCACTCGGTCAACCGCTCCTCGATGAGAATATAATGATATGGAAACAGTGACGAGACAACGACGTGATGGATATGATAACAGAGCTCGCTCTTAAACTTCCAGTGCACTGATGAAGAGGTAGGACGCTAAATCCCTCATCATCATCATGTGCCATGCCGATGAACGTTGGCGGTCATGTTTCACCATCTCACTCCATCACCAGAGTCATGGATTCTATGAGATTGCAAAACATGATTTTCTTGGTATCTGTACAGTAGGTAGTTTGCCATTGTTTTCCTTCTTAGCAGTGACCATACTGGTTGATGAGCGAGCGCAGCCTTTCTCTCTCTCTCTCCTTCCCCCCCCCCCCCCAAAAAAAAAATCTGCCTACCGATGAAGTTGGAGACCATAACCTACAACTATATGTTGGCTGCTCTTCAACTTCATCTACCACCTGCACCCATGGTTTCACGTAACCTTGATCTGGGGGCTATGCGAATATTCCCTCTTGCCCAAGTGTGTCCCTACACCGGCATTAAGTTGGACTTAAGTGTTGACTTCTCGTTCAGAAAGCAATGTCAAACTGCTGAAAGTAAAATTGTCTAGAAAATCAACCTGAGGTTGATGGCAACCTTCTGCAAAGAACATGCAACATTTTTTTCTAAACAGTGACGAAGACTCGGACTTTACAGATTTACTAACTATGCAGCCGGTTTGGGAGGCCTGATAAAACGATGGGATAAGTGCATCAATGTTGGTGGAAACTATGTTGAGAAATAAACGGACAATGTATGAATAAAAATAAACTGGTTTCAAGTTATCATGTTTAGTTATTTTTCTACAGCCATTTGTGACTTACTTATTAACTTACCCTCGCAAAAACAATGTGCAAGCAGGTGCCAAAGTGAAGCTTTACATTTAGGTACTATACAGTTTGGGGAAAATAGCCTGCCACAAGAGATGCGGGGATAGAAATACTGTGAAAGACAATGGAGCAGGCGGATTCTTGTTTCAACGTTGCACCAACCCAGTAAGAATGTACTGAAGGCGATTATTACTATCACACCCCCCCCCCTTCTAAATAATACTATTTATTACTGTTTTTCTCAGGTTCTAATTACAACTATGGCTGTAATGGCTTAGCATACTCAATTATGAGTAATTTATTAGTAACTGGTTTGTTTGTGTCTTTGGTAAATTGCGACCACTCAATGTTACGGGTCTGTGTACAACAGCACAGAAACAGTGTGGCCAAAAAACCAATGCCGAGCTAAAAGTTAATCAAATGCATAAACTAACAGTTAATGAAATGCATACAGTAACAGTAAATCAAGTGCATACACTAACAGTTAATCAAGTGCATACACTAACAGTTAATCAAGTGCATACACTAACAGTTAATCAAGTGTATACACTAACAGTTAATCAAGTGCATACACTAACAGTTAATCAAGTGTATACACTAACAGTTAATCAAGTGCATACACTAACAGTTAATCAAGTGCATACACTAACAGTTAATCAAGTGCATACAGTAACAGTTAATCAAGTGCAGTACACTAACAGTCAATCAAGTGCATACACTAACAGTTAATCAAGTGCATACACTAACAGTTAATCAAGTGTATACACTAACAGTTAATCAAGTGCATACACTAACAGTTAATCAAGTGCATACAGTAACAGTTAATTAAGTGCATACACTAACAGTTAATTAAGTGCATACACTAACAGTTAATAAAGTGTATACAGTAACAGTTAAGCACATACACTAACGGATAATCGAGTGCATACATTAACAGTTAATCAAGTGCATATCATAAAAGATAAAAAGAGCATACATTAACAGTTAATCAAGTGTATACACTAACAGTTAATCAAGTGCATACCTTAACAGTTAAGTGCATACATTAACAGTTAACCAAGTGCGTACATTTGCAGTTAATCAAAGTAGCGTACATTAACATTGAAACAACTGTGTACATAGTTAATCAAGCGCATACATTAAGGGACTATACATTAACAGTGAAGAAGTTGATGACCCCGTGTGCATGCCTTGTGGCATATTATGGATCCGGTGATAGGCCCAGTTACACATACACGGGCAACATCCTAGAAAGTCTTCTGTCAGAACATTTTAATGTGGCTGAGTCGACCTAAGCTATGCGGGCCGTTAAAACATCTGATCCTCAAGAGGGATTAGATCCTAGAACTATGGATAGGACAAGTGAGTGTACAAGTAAAAGTCCCTTCTCCACGATCTGAGGCGCCCTGGATATATGGTGCTAGCCTCATATTTATACGAGGGTAAGTTAATAAGTAAGTCACAAATTGGTGTAAAAAAAAATAACTACACATGATAACAACTTGAAACTAGTTTATTTATATATATACATGGTCCCTTTATTTCTCAATATAATTTCCACCAACACTGATGTACTTATCCCATCGTTTTATCAGTCCCCCCCCCCCCAAACCGGATGCATAGAACTGCGTGCTTTGTTTTCATTTACCGGCCATCCCACAGAACTGTGTGACTTACTTATTGACTCGCCCTTGTAACTTTTTTTTCTACCCAGCTATGCACCGCTTTAAGGGACAAACATTTGTCAGCATAAACACTGACAACCCGCCCTGGCGGGGAGACATTTCGCGAATGACGCGAAGTCGAATGTGAAGTGAAAACCTGGTTTAGAAACCAGAGCACGCAGTTTGGGAGGACTGATAAAACGATGGGATAAGTGCATCAATGTTGGTGGAAATTATGTTCAGAAATAAAGGGACAATGTATGTATAAAATAAACTGGTTTCAAGTTGCTATCATATTTAGTTATTTTTCGACCGCCATTTGTGAGTGACTTATTAACTTACCCTCGTATAAATAAATCGGCACTCGGTGGTGATGTTGTCAATATCACGACGGCCGCCTTTACTTCAAAGATCTTTTCTGGTACCCATTTCAGGCTTTTAAAAATCAACCTGGATGTGGGATTCGCAGACATGGCTACGCGGCCGACAGGCAAGCGTGCTAGTCACTGCGCTACCTAGGCTCCCGAGCAATGACGGTGCTGCGTCATTGGGGGGGGGGGGGGGGGGGGGGGGGGGGGAGCTGCGTGGGATTCGAGTTATGGTGTCCGCCTCGAGTGCTGGAGGTCCCGGGTTCAAGCCCCGGTGATGACCGGGATCTTTTCACGTGGACTTCTAGTAATCAAATTTCCCCTGGTCTCTGGGTAGTGAGATCGGACGCCCGTGTGTACTGTTGCATGTAAAAATCCCTTGGCAGCTGGAAATTGAAAAAAGTGTAGTCTAACGGCGTTGCCCGGGCAAAATTTCGAGTTAAAAAATCTACCCAAAGTATTTTCAGGATCCTCGTCGGTGCTACGGAGTTCGTGCACTGAGCTGAGTTTCTCCAGACTCAGATTTGAGTTAGGAGGAAAACGGAGCACTTATGGGTTGCACCCGTGTGCCGTGATGTTGATCCATCGACTAAACTAAACTCATACCAGAGTGCGATCGGCGTTGCCAGTAGTGGGTTGTGCTCAATATTTAAACTAAACTAAACTAGCAATGACGGTGGAAGTCCTTTAAAGATCAACCAACTTGGGTTCAACGCAACGAATGTCGGCATCGATGATGGTGTTGAAGAAGAACAAGGTTTAATATAATGATCAATATGGCACTCTCGTATAGAGTTATAAGACAGCGCAGTTCTCCCCCCCCCCCTTCCCCAGCCCACCCTACACCCAGTCAACTCAATTTTCCTCCTCCCCCAACCACGCATCCCGGTCTAGATTCCGCCCCGCAATAGCCCCATCCCACCACTTCCCTCTGATAGCAATCGTGTCCATCATATTTCCAAGTAAACCATCACAAGAAGAAAAAAAAAATCGTTTTTAAATTGGACATTCCGCAGTGGCCCCATTTAACAGTGACACGAGGGAGTTGCGAGCTCCAAATAATCTCCGTCATTCTCCAAGCAAAATGTCTAGATCAGCGGATCCAAAACTGATATTCTTAGGGCAACAGGATTGTAACCAAATGATTCCATTATTCACAAGAAACATATCAACTTCTGTTGCTCCATTCATCCTAATACAGTGCACAGAACAACATTTTTAGGAGTTTGAGAACTTTGTGAAATTCGCATGCATGTAAATAACAGTTGCTGTATTTTGAATCACATGGCACTATCATCAACCGGGCTGTTTAACAACATTTCCTAAACTTACATTTTAGCAGCGAGTTTTGTTGTAGATCATTCTGTAACTTCGGTGTATAGATTGCATTAACAATATAAAAAGGAGAGGGAATTCAAGTTGTAGGTGAAACTACAAATTAATTTTCTAAGTCAAATTCTGGTCTTCCAATTGAGTGAGTATTACCCCATCTTGAAGCTTTCTTACTGGGTGCGAATCATTGAGATTAACTGGCACTATACATTTTCAGCGTGGGACCCCCATCTTTCTCCGCCCCCCCCCCCCACCCCAATGACCCACTGATGCGAAGAAATTATGACATTCCTATTGTGTCTCCAAATCACCAGCACAATAATATACAGTTGTGGGTAGGTTTTTGCATTTCGTTTTTAGTCCTTGAAGAAGTCTATACAACTTTCGATTTCCAACTGCCGAGGGATTTACAAACTGCAACGTGCGAACGATTCCTTCTAATTTTTCGTCCTTATCCATGGAGACTAGGTATAAGATCCACTACCTCCTCAAGCTTCAGGATAGGGAATGGGCCCCGGAAGATAACAACCTTGAGTTCCTTATTTTGTAAAACCCACATATAGAGGCAAGCCTCGTACCTTTAAACAACTTAAGCCCCTCTGATCATCTCGCTCCACAACAGCGCGACTCATCACAGGGTTTGAGAGCTACTCTCTAGTTCACAAAGCGCTGTCGCAATAGATTCCTTATACATTTACATTTTCTATCGCCATCTCCTCCCAAATGGGTTGCCGTGCATTAGCCATAAATTCTATACACACATTTTTTAATCGCCGCTGGACATGTGCCCTAATACAACCAATGAACCTTTTGCCTTGGCTCCATAGAAGGTCAATATTAAGACTCATTCCAATCGCTAAACTTTTCCATTGTAGACGATGGAAACTCCCTCTCTCTCTCTCTCTCTCTCTCTCTCTCTCTCTCTCTCTCTCTCTCTCTCTCTCTCTCTCTCTCTCTCTCTCTCTCTCTCTCTCTCTCTCCATAACATACATCACATACGGCGTGAGGGACGTGACT
>JACEFZ010028349.1:70000-117500 GCA_014155875.1 Cepaea nemoralis
CTACAGGTTGTCATCAGATTCCCCCCCCCCCCCCCCCCCAAACATATGCATCCACGTCCGGCGGATAATAATGCCAGTTCTGTGTTGGTTGACGAGGTCCCTCATTCTCCCTATGTGTTTCTTGTGTCTGAATGTGCCAATTCTAACTTCCAAGTCTCTCACTAATCTCCTTCATTATCAACTGTTATGGCAAGATCTGGTTCCAATATATGTTCTATACAAGTCTAAGGTCTTTACCGTCAATTTGGAGATCTGCAAGCATCTTTATCATGTCCACATGTCTCACGTCCATGTGACTTAAATCTATCAAAAGACTTTGCATAGTTAATAAAGCAAAAATGTGGGTCTCAAGTTTACTTCTATGGAACGCTCTATTAATGCTCTCAGCAAATACACACCATTGTTGCACTTTTGTTCTCTACATACCGAATTGGTTCTTCCCCTGTGTCTGGTTGTATAACCATAC
Organism: Cepaea nemoralis; assembly: GCA_014155875.1. NCBI lineage: Eukaryota > Metazoa > Mollusca > Gastropoda > Stylommatophora > Helicidae > Cepaea > Cepaea nemoralis. The sequence continues at coordinate 70,467 of JACEFZ010028349.1, forward strand.
TTACACTTTGCATGATGATTCTTAGCAAAATATGTGCGATGTGACTCATCGTGCTAATAGTCCAACGTTGATCACATTCTGTGCCTCCTGATTTCTTTAGGATGACAATAAGCATAGATTTACACAAGACAGGGGGTGTACTTCAGTAGTGCATATTGTGTTCAGCAGCCTGGTTACCTGTCTATTCCAAATTCTTCTAATATATGATAACTTCAATTGTCATGTTCCTGTTGGATTTCATATGTATGAACTTCCTTATTCAAAACTGGCGGTCTTTCACTGTTACTGGGAATATCAAATTGTTCCTCGAGTGAATCATTGTAAAGTTCTTTCTCCTACTATGACCATGTATCTAATATCCGATCCCTAGCCATTATAATTTATTTTTGTAGTTTTCAGGTAGCCAGTTGATGAGGGAGTTCTTTTGTTAGTGACTTCATTAGCACTTATATGTATTAATTTTAGTATTCTGTGTGTGTTGTGTTATTTTCAGTTTTACAGCAATTTTCCCTCAAATTCATGCCGTTTAAGTCTTATTTCTAGTTGGGGTAATGTGGGTTCACAATTGATATCCCTACACTCAGGACATCTCCCTGTGTACTTCAAATTTTTTCCTCACTTCGTTGAAATTCTCTGACCCTCTGTCCACTCTCTGCTGAATCAGTCTTCCCAAGTATGTCTGTTCTGCCACATTGTTCACAGTTTCATAGAGCCGTAAAGTATGCCTCATGAGTAAATTATCTCTCAGAGGAGGAACTGCAGCCAATATCTCAGCCTGATTGCTGCCCTGCATACCCATATGCAGTGGGCATAACATCCACACTATTTTTCTAATTTGTGTCCTCTAAAGCAATGCAAGTCACTCCACAAGGAACAACCCAGTTTCAAGTCTCCAGTAAGCAAACGAAATAAGAAAACGAAGAATCCCCCAGTGCTTATGCTGTTCGTCTGCTGCAAACACAACAATTTTGGCTGAACTAACTTCCAACCATTGGTAGACTGTCTTCACAGTCTCCACCTCAATTCTCATGAAGTGGTATTGAACGCCCGACTCTTCGCTTTTGCACAGCGTCCATTGGCCTTGAAAATTTCTTGTTTAAAATTTTCTAATTTACAATATTACTCATCCCTACATTAGAAAATGAGGTAATAAAACTCATGGTTACAGCATACCATGTCCCTTCTTTGAAATATGAGGTTCTAAGATTATACATAATATTTATATGGAAAATATACACTGCTTTTTTTAAAAATAAAGCTAATGTTTGATCTCACAATGTCTATAAAAGTCTGCATCTACAACGGCCGGTCAAAAAGTAATGCCTTGTAACTTTTAATTTCATTCAATAGGCAAAATATCAGATAAAATTCATATTGAAATGAAGCCCTAAGTCTGTACTTCAAAAATTTATTTCTCAATGTAGTCTCTGTTATTTGTTATAGTTTTTGTCCATCTTCTCACCAGTTCATGAATCCCTGGCATATGGCGTGTTTAAGGGTCTCGTGTGTCCTCAAAGTGATGTCTACAAAGATCTTTCAGTGATCAAAACAGATGAAAGTCTGAAGGTGCTAAATCGGAATTATAAGGGGCTGTGGTAATCGAGAAGAATCACCTTTCTAATCCGAAAACATGGAAGCCATAACTTTCTCTACAGATGGTGACATTTTGAACTTCTTTCTTGTCGGCAATGTTGTGTGATGCCATTTTATTGACTGCCGCTTGGATTCTGGTTCAAAGAAATGAACCCAATTCTCATCACCGGTCACAAAAATCTATAAACACCCTTCTCCTTCAGTTTTGTAACAATGCAGGAGGTTGATGGCTATGGTTTTCCTTGCTTCTTTATGTCTGTCAACATTCTGGGTACCCACCATGCAGAAACTTTGAATAACCTAGGTCTTTAATGATGGTGTGGCCACTCACTGCCTTTACTAATAGACAACATGGAACACAGTTCATCCAGTGTTCATCTAGATGGTTACCACAAATGATGTCATCAACTAGATGAATGTTGTGTGGAGCCAATGTGGTTGATGGACGGCCATCCACTTTGCATCAGCCACTGAGGATTGATCTACTTCAACTTCATCACAATGACGTACCCAACGTCGGACAGTGCTAACATACAGTGTTGAATCTCCATAAACAATACTCAAACGTTTGGGGTCTTGCTTTCAGCATTGAGAAATAATATTTACACAGATGAAAAATAGGAGGTGTTACTTATTGACCGTCCCTTGTATATCATGCAAGGAAGATACACTACAAGCTGGAGGTAAAGAAATTACATTTGCCTAAGAATTAGAAAGAAGGAAGTCAACAGCTAACTTACTATGTAAGGGGTGCAATTTTCTAGAAAGATCACAAGCAATGGGCAAACAGCTGGCCACTCTAAAAATGAGATATTGAGCCAGATGGAGCAAAACACAGTGCAATGAAGGTAAGCCTTTTGCCTTTAACCTATAAGGCTGCCTTAAACAATAAAGGTAGAAAACAGTGGTGTAATTGATCATTGCCTCTTGCGCCCCAGTTCAAGTAACACATGCTTTGAGGACACAGAGGTAGCATGCATAGCGATAACCGCCTGTGAAAGAAAGATTAGAGAATAATAAGTATTAGAGAGATTAGGCCAGCTCACATCGGCTCAAAAAGTGTTGAAGATAGTGTAATATTTTGCAACCCAAAAGTACAATTTTCAACTCACAAACTTTGGAATTTGCAGTCAGCACACTTTCCAGAAGACAAAGAATGTGGGCATATATTATGCTAGTCACTACTAACATTGCACGTCCCAGGCGTATTTTCTTTAGCCGGGATTCCCAAAATACTATCACAACAGACTAGCCCAGTATGGAGACATCTTGGCGCCTAATTGGCAAGTTTGGAATGCAGAAGGCACAAGTGGTATTGCCTTATACAACAGGAGGAAGGAATTGTCTTACTTGGGAAGCTAAACATGATGACAAAGAGTTTAGTGGATATTTGCTTTACCAAGAATCCATTAGGTCGGACATGCCTATGGTGGAGTTATACCTATTGAGAGTCTTCAGTAAACCCATGGAATGTTAGGGTAAACAGGATATTCAACAGACTAAACATTATCTTACAAGAGAAGGCTGATTTATCTCCCTAAGGAGGGAAGAGGGGAATAATGCTGTTGGAGACGAGGCTGTACCAGAGATCAATCATGGGATAGTGAACAGCAATGTGTGTTTAATTCAGACGATATGTTTGTGTGATTCAGTGGAGATGGCACAGACTAGCTCTGTTTCACTGGTAACACAAGGTAAGAACTGTTTGTAGTACTAACCCGATCGTGTACAAAAGATATGAACTCTTGCAATTAAATAGTTCTTTCTCTATGTATAATGGGGCTAGAGACTGCTCTCTAACGAAATGATTTATTATGGAAATATACTGATGATTTCCCTTTTGCTGATAAAGAAATAATGGATTATCATTTGTTGACTATTGCTAGGAAAATTTATAGGTAATTTAACTTGGTAAGATAGTGAGTTTGTGTTAGGTATAGTGACTTCTGTATATTCTTTCATATATTATGCACATACTTTTATGTGATATATATATATATATATATATATATATATATATATATATATATATATATATATATATATATATATATATATATATATATATATATGAATAATAACATATTGTTATGTACAGTCCTCTGCCCTGAAGGGTGAAATGATGGACAATAATTTTATAATGATAGCATTCTGAATTGGGGCTATAAAGTGGACTGGACCAATGGGTAGTGGAGTATACTACTGAGTATGAGGCTCAGTGCATGACGGGGATGAGTCGTGCCTTGCATACATTATAGAGGGATGCCTATGTCATGTGGATATGTGTGTGGGTGAGAGGTACTACTAGTCATAGAAGGGATGACACACAACAGAGTTGGTGTAGATCTGTTGTGTGGCTATTGAGCTCTAGAGTCCATTTTTCAAAATTTTATTGTGAGGATGAATACATTTATGTGTGCATATTGTGTTAGCAGATGGTGATGGGTGGTGGTTGGTTGTTGCATGTGGTACTTCTGGGAGTGGGAACATCTCTCATCTGAGTGGTGCAATCCTCAGTGAACTGCCATGAGGAGCAGAGGACATTCTTTAATGTTTGCCACTCAGGACGGCCCCTTGCCACAGGAGAGTGAAGCTAAGTGGCATGACCAACCCATGTAAATGGATTACCCAATTCCACCCTGAGGCCAACAACCTTTACACAACTCCAATTAGTCTCCACTAATACATACAGAGAACCTGAAACCTAGTATAGCAAACTGGAATCCCCAGTGTCAAGATCAACTAGCTGTTGTCAGATCTGCCCAGGAAATAACTTATAAACAGTGTTTATCTTAACTAGAACAGTCATATGTAGTTAGTTGTGCTAGAACATTGCTTGGTGCCAGAGTTTGTTTGTCTTAAGATATAACAATTGAGATAGTTACCTGTGTATGACAATTAAGAACCATTGTGTCAGTGTATAATACTTTGTAATATTGTTATGCCCATGGAGCATACCCCCACCCCTTTTCTTCTATTACAATACTGTAAACTTCTCCTACTGTGTTACATAATTTCATCAGTATCATATGTGTATTCCTGTGTTTAATAACAATGTGATAGGGTTACTTCAGATGACAAAAAGATCCAGAGAGAGAGAGAGAGAGAGAGAGAGAGAGGGGGGGGGGGCAGAGAGAGTCAGTGGTAGGGATAATACTAGTAAATACTAGCTTCTTTGTCTGAAAGCAGTGACTTCCCTGTACTCTCCTAGCCTTCTATTAGAAAACCTGACTGATACCTAGTGGAATCTTGTATATATATATATATATATATATATATATATATATATATATATATATATATATATATATATATATATATATATATATATATGTTTTATCACTAGGGAGTCTTGCAAGCCAATTTCTGGTTGTTTTATAATAGTAGGATACTGGGATTTGGGGATACTTCTTCCCATTTCTATATTATCTTTCTTAACATAATTTTGGACAGAATAACTCATGAAGAACACAGCACATAGGTGGTTGCAGAGATATCATCAGCACCGGTAAATGATGATAATCACTAGGCATGACCAACGCATTGTATTTCAGCTTCATAGTTGTGTATTTTTGTTGGAGCCCGAAGAAGTGAGGAGGAATCCTTTAGAAATGCAACTATATTGTTTATATCTGCATTGGCCAGCATCCTACTAATTTTGGTTTGAAAAGGAGCACTTTCATTGCACACACAAATAACCATATGAGACTGCACCAGGAGGATCTCAGCACGGGGAAAAAATTATGTAGCGCCAATGAGGATTCAAACATGTTTTAATCAGAATCAGACATACTATAAATATGTTGTGGGTAGTTTTCCAATTAAAAAATTTAGCCTGAGCAGCAATCTGTCTGGCCTTCTCTTTACAATTTCCAATCTGTCAAGGGACTTTTAAAGTGTGACATGTGAACACAGAGATCAGCATCAACTTTACATATGTAACTGATCATAACAGAGCTTGTATAAACAATTATGTGGGTACATAGATGAACAAGAAGAATATTATGGCATAAGAAAAAAAGGCGAAAGATATACAACAACTGAGAATGAAGAATTGAATTAAGCATTATTGAATTAGTTCATTAATTCAGTAGCATGTCCTTTGCAGAACCTCGCTCCCATAACAACCTTCCGGAAAACCTCTCAATCATAAGCAAGATGTCCCGTGCTACACCCATCTGGAGATCATCCGCCACATCCTGCACCCATCTTCTCTTTGGCCTTCCTCTTCCTCTCTTCCCAGGCATATACTTCTCCATTATTGTTCTCTCCAAACATTTGGGACGTTTAAAGTGACCAAAATATTTCAATTTTCTTTGTTTTATCGTCTTTAATAGCCAACATTCTTCAATATTCAGCTCTAGAAGTATGGATGCATTTGTTATTTTCTTTACCCAAGATATTCTTAGAACTCATCTATAACATTTATACTCAAAGGCATTTATGTGCTGTTCGGCTTGTTTAGTAAGTGTCCAGGTCTCACAGGCGTATGTTGCAATGGGAAAGATGTATGCTCTTAAAAATCAAATTTTTGTAGTTCTGTCTGTCCCACTCCACAATTTATTCAGTTGTTTTAGTCTTTGAAGAGCAATTGATAGTCGTTTAATTTCTTTCATTGTGTCACCATTGTTGGTAATCAATGACCCAAGATATTCAAAATGTTCCATCACCCAGTTCAAGGAAAAAAAAATTAAGGTACTAAAAGACACAGCTGTTTGTTAAAGGGTATAGTCAGGGAAAAATAGAGGGAAAACATACAAGGGGGAAAACAATGTGACATGTAGGTGGACAATATCAAAAGATGGACTAGAAGAAAGAAGCCTGTATGTATGAACCATGAATATGGAGGACAGAGGATGTTGGAGACTCATTACAGTCAACCTACAGTGTGCAGCTGGCACTTTATGATGTCAATCATGATAATCAGCTCATTATATTATTGTGCTCCATTCCCACATACATCTCTGGTATCTATATCAGGGGTTGTGGTTGTACAGCTGGCATGGTGTTCATATTTTTTAATCCCCATGCAAGGGATTTGTTTTATATCCTGTGCTTCCAGATCAACCAAATCTAACGTAATTAGCTGCATGTCCTTTACATGATATTGCAATCAACCCCATCATTTATTGGCTGTTTTTAATTTACTAGGAATTTTTCAGTTTCAGTAGTTTGCCATTGCTTTCGAAAATGGGTACCTGGATTTGACCTGGAACATAAATGCAGCCAGTGTGACTCTGACATGATCCATCAAGTGCTGATTAGTCAATGCAATTATGGAATTAGCATCTTATCTCCAATGCACACACTTCAAATGAGTAGAAGCATCCTCATTTGGGTCCTTTAAAAAGGGTCCTTTACTTACGATTGAGGGAGATGTGCCTAAGGCATGTACAAGTTTAGTTACTTAAGATTGAAGGAACGAACGAACAAACAAACTTTATTTTCAAAGGATTAAGAATTGGGCACGCAGGCCTGTCTGTCATCCTGCCCTTCTTCTCTCTTTCCTCTCATACGTTATTTCATTCATACATCACTTATGAAGCTAATCTTAGACAACAACAGAACAATATGCATTAAAATGCATGGAAAAAAATCAATAATAAATGAAATAACTAGGCAATTTTTAACATGGCCATTATAAATACCTAAGGAAGGTGTAATGTACCAAACATATGAGAATGTTTATTAAACTAGTTGTCATTTGAGATAATATTTTTATTATTGTTGTTTTGTTTTAGGGGGGCATGTAGTCTCAAGTGAGACAGTGTTCAAACAGGTTATGACTGTATGTATAGTGGTTGGTGGTGTCTTTGACACTGGAAAATATCACAGACAGAGAGGAAAAGAAATGATAAGGTTTTATATGCAGTAAATGTTATAAGATCACTAATAAAAACCATCAGAAAAAGACAAATGAAATTTATAGGTTATTTTAACAGAAAAGGTGGCACAAGAAACGAGCCTTTTGTGGGAACATACTAAGTAAGAGAGGGAAAGGAAGACAGAAAGATAAAGAAGTTAAGTGCATATCTTCTACAGGATGTCACAGTCAACCCCAAAAATATTTTTGGCTGTTTGTGATTTCTTGGCAAGTTTATATTCAGTTGTTTGCCATTGCTTTCTGAACAACCGGCACTCATACCATTGTATAGAAACCAGTGCAAGGTGGTTTGATTCCAAATGGAGAAAGATACATGTGTACAATTAAATAACAGTTTTAAACAGGTGGGCAAACAGTATATAACTTATACTATATAAGCAATACCAACTCCATCAAAATTTGAGATGACAGAGAGGTGTGGTGAGTCATAATTGCCAATGTTTGCCCCAGACCAGGCACAGGAAGGAGAATCTTTAAAACAAGAAACATTACAAAGTAGCTTCACAGTAAAAGTTTTAGTCAGCTTTTACAACTTTTACTTACAGTTTTTAGTTGTGTTACAACCACCCATTTCATACACAGAAAAGCATATTTAAAATTCGTGGAATTTAGCCTTTGATTCTGTAGTTAATAATAAACTGTTGGTTGACAAATATAATAATAATAATAATAATAATAATAATAATAATAATAATAATAATAATATACTATGTGGCTTTAATGCCTTTTTTAACGTATAGTTAACAAACTGAAAGCTATATATGTAATTTAATGACTTTAGACTTTAGTAATAACATTAATTATATCTATACTATTATTAATATTATTATATTAAAAATTATATTATACTATATAACGACACTATAAAGTAAGCATTGGTATGATTGGTTGACAAATATTATAAATACATATTATAATAATAATAGTTAATACAGTATAATACACTATTATATTATTAATTATTTATGGTAGCTTTTAGTTTACGTATAGTTAACAAACTGAAAACTATGTAAATTAATAACTTTATAGACTTTAGTAATCACACTATAGACCAGTACAGTACTGTATTATTACTAATAAATGTGATTACTAAATAATACTAATTAAATTAGTAGTAATAAATACTATCTATTCTATATAATCGCAAATTACAAAGTTCCCAAGTCCAAACGAATTAATTCAATTAATTCAATTATATAGACAAACTGTGTTGACGTGGTATTTGACAGCAAAGCAATGTGAGAGGTGTTTCGGCTGAGACGGAAGATATTTTGGAGCAGAGTATCCAGATACTTGCCCAACCCACTCCAGGATGTTTTTATGGTCTGATGATGTACTAATACTAGTATTACTATTGTACTTACTGAACCAGGTTTGTCGTCTACTGTAGTACAGGTCAAAGTTCGTTTCAAGGGAGATGATGCAGTTTTATGAATTGGATGAATTACCTACCCCTGTCCATAGAAGCCAGAAATCAAGTTTAAAAAGTTTAAGCTGTTCTGGGTGTTGCGGTAGTGTGGCCCGGTGTTCATGTGGTTGAGTCCCCTTCTATGCCTTAAATGGGTACCAGTAATGTCTTGGAAAGTGATATTGATAACATTACCCACCGAGTGCAGTTTGGTCTATAAAATCTGAGCCTAGAACCATACATCGAATGCGATGACGTCGTGTAAAAGGGTCCTTCACATATTTTGCTGCACCATATATCTCATATACCGTTCAATTGTGTTTAGAGATATGACTGTCTTGGGAATATACAGCGGTGGTTTCCCCTGAGCTTCCGTCGGTTTGTGTATGGTTGACTCCACTAACCTGTGGCTAAAAGACAGACCCTGCAACGCAGCAAGAAGGAGAAGTTATATACGGTGCCATTTGTTGTTTGTCCATCAAGAATGATGATGATCCATTCATTTTATCCAGTGGGGTTGAAAGTATGGAGCCATGAGTTCTAAGATGGCTGATAAGGCCTATTTTGGCTCGAAATGTTCTTTGACAATGTGGGCAAAAAATGCTTGACTTTCCAGGAGCATGATCTTCTGTAGTGGTTTTTCTGTCCAGCTTTTCTTCAAAGCTCTTGCAGTCCTGGTTGGTTCAAAGGTGACTGCTTCCTTGCGTAATGATGTACGCCACGAATTTCGGTCTTTGGCAACAGTCTCCCAAGTGTCATGATGAATTCCAAAAGCTTTTAGTGAGATCTTCAGAGTGTCTTTAAAGCGTTTCCTCTGGCCGCCTTGGGAGCGTTTACCATAACGCAACTCGCCGCAAATAAATTCGTTTAGGGAGCCTGTGATCTGGCATGCGAGTCAAGTGACCAGCCCACCGAATCTGATTCTTCATTAGTAGAGTGTGGATACTGGGCATAGACGCTCTTTCTAGGACTTCAGTGTCAGGGTTCTTGTCTTGCCAATTAGACACTTTAGGCACCTCTTACCCGCCGATGGCCACGTCATAGAGTTATGAGGTATTTTATAAAAGTTAGCTCTCCCCCCCCCCCCCCAACTCCTTAGAGGCGAGTCAGAAAAAGAGATTTTGCATGCTACATAGAACCAGTTTCAACATACAGCTACGAATCCTGGAGAGTGGTAAACAGGTGAAAACATCCCCATAAGCCTTGGAGGTGTGGTTAAAAGAAGAATGCTGAAAATTAACTGGAAAGCCAAAATTAGCAATCTGGACATTATGAGGGTGGCCAAGTCGCAAAAACAACTTATCACAAACATCAGAAAGTAGCAGTCATCATTTTGTTTGTTTGTTTGTTTTGGAGATGAGAAGACAAAAACTAGAACATATTGTGACAACCTGAAAAAAAATTGTGGAAAGAGTGATAGAGGAAGATGGTGTGAGAAAATCCTTCACAGTCTTGTGTCATGGCACGGAAAAAAGTCAGCACACGAACTGATCCATGCCGTCGGAGATGGCAATTTGTGGAGAAGCATGATCGTCCACGCCAACCGGCGAGGCACTGGGTGATGATGACACACCGTTCTGGGTAATAAAGTAACTTCTTTTAGGAGTGTCTACCAGGGCGAGCATCAGTATACACGTATTCCTTCAGCTAGCACTGGCGTCATTGGAATGTGACAGATCTGAATCTAACAGAAATGTCAGTAAATCAATCATTCAATCATCCGTTCTATCGTTCGATCAATTGATCGAGCAGTTAATCAAGAAGGAAAGAAGGAAATGAAGCTTGCAACCACATAAATAAATATATTGATCGATCAACTTATCATTATTCAATCAGTTGATCGATAAAGTAATCGTTCAACTAACTGAACGATCAATTCGTATATCAGTCAACTGATTTATCCACAATGAAGTGCAGCTCTAATGAATCTCTAATACTTTCTGTCTCTCAACCTGGCTGTACTCTCTGACTGACTGTAGTTCGTGAATATCTCCATGTTACCTTCCCACTTGTATCGCTGTCTAACTGATCTAACTCTTACTTGACCGCCATCAATGCTCCCCTTCAGTGTGATTTTGGTAAAATCATCATCATCATCATCAATCATCATCATCATCATCATCATCATCATTAATCATCATCATCATCACCATCATCATCATCATTAGCATCATCATGTGCCATGTCGACCAGCCAGTCACGCGAAAGCCAGTTGTTAATATATATAAGTTTAGAAAAGGGTCTCACTTCTTATTTTTACTAGAACATTTGATTTGTTTAAATGTACAATGCATGCAAAAATAAGAACGCACTTAAAATAAATATAAACTAAATTCCTTTCTCACCCTTCTCACAATATAAGTAGGAAAAACAAAATAAGCAAATTTGTTCACTGCATTATGACAATAATTATATTTGATTTCTGTTATTTACACATTAATTGTGCAGTGTTAGTAGCAATGACGAGCATATACATTTTACACAAATATAAGGTTTGACAAAAACATGTATGTGTATTCATATACTGGGGTTTGCAATTATCATAAATTTTGTTATACTTTGACCTCTCTATATCTTTATTATGACATAGTTCCGGTGTCGACTCAGTCGCACAAAGTGGATGCCAGAAAATCTTATGTGAGGTCAATTTTTTGGGGGGGTTTGGTTTGAGTTCACTTGCTTTGAATTCAAGCGTAGTCCGAAGATCTGCTACTACTTCTAGTGCACTGGGCTGATATTTAGCTTTCCCTATGACCAGTGTCCCTCGCCGTCAGGCGAACCCACTTCGACTTCTGAAATATTTGTAATTTACGTCCCCTAGTCAAGGACGAGAAGTCAGTATTGTAGACCAACTGACCGGTGTAGGGGTTGAACCCGCTACCACGGCATCAACACACCGGAAGTTTAAGAGCAAGTGCTCTTATCCATTCTGCCATGCTGACCTCCTGTGAGGTAAATAACCTAATAGTTTCAATTTGGTTATTTTTGGCATGGATGGTTGGGGCACGAACTCGCGCTCAAGCTCGCGCGTGTGTGTGTGTGTGTACGCACACACACACACACACACACACACAATCGTCGCACCTACTAGAGCTCAAGTGGACCTGCTATCCCGGGCATGCTGGTGTGCCTGCAACATGATAGGGCCTCTAGGGAACCTCCAGAGAAAATGATGAGGTTTAGAAAGGGAGACCTAAGAACACACAGAGTAGAGAATTGCAGAGATCAATAATGTTGGGAGGACATGGATGCCACCTTATGATATCCCCATGGAGCAGCAGTTCCCAAGCTTTTCAAGCAAAGGGCCATATCCACTATTTTCGGTAGTTAAGTGAACCACAACGTTATAAAATTATAGAAGTCGTGCAATATCTTTCTTGCCTTTCTTAAATTAAATTTTAAATCAGTTTCGAAAATCGCTATTAATGTAATAAATTTACAATTGTAACTGTTCTTCATCACCAGTTACTTAAGTTCAGATGCCAGTTTATCAATGTCTGGGCACAAATCTGTCGTGCCCAAAGTCATAAGCGCAGCTAGGTTACTGTCGGAGAGTCTGGAACGTTTTTTTTTTTTTTTTGAGCTTACTATTTTGTAATTTATAACGAAATATATACGCAGTGATATTTATACAACTCATCACAAGCTTTGTGTATACTTTTCCTGCGCTTATTGGTATCCATACTGCTAGATTGATTACGTGGTGGTGTACTAGACATAACTGTCTGGACCGTTGTTTGTTTTATTTTTATAACGGTCATTACAGAAAATGACTGCTCGAGGCCTCGCGTGCCACTTTCTGACAGCTGGCGGACCACAAGGGGCCCACGGGCCGAGGTTTTGGAAACTCTGAGTTTGTCCTCAAATGGAGTGGATGTAGGCCACAATACTTTTCTCAGTTCTGTATGTATTGGCCACTCTGCAATAAATGTCTAGCTGTCATTTTACCAGTTCCACAGTTACATTCATCAGTGTTTCCTATCTTTGGTTTATTAAACATGAGGTATTTCAGCCTGTTGTGGCCTGTCCGTAGTCTGAAGATAGTATCTGGTTCTTTTCAATTGAGCTAGTAATGTGCATGATCTCCCTGGTGAACTGGATGCTCCAATTTCCACTTGGTTCCTTAATTGCATTTTATAAATCTCTTCGCCTCATCATACGTTATATTTACATCAGGCTGAGGTAGTTTTCCATTTTCTTTGATAATCGGTCGGCTTCTTCATTTCCAGGTATGTTGCAATAATAAGGAATCCGTTGTATTACAATCACTTTGGATTTCTGACATAGTTCATGCAGTTCTGCCCTTAGCTCTACAGTATACTATTAGATCACAACATGTTTTGTATATTTTTCTGCACATCAAATGAATTGGTTGCTGCGATTTGATTGCAAAATGTATCAAGTAAACGCATGGAATTACTGCCATACTATTTTTTGTAAGCCTAGGATTTTAAGATATGGATACTGTTGTCATAACAACTGATGGGAGCTGTCTTGAAGTGATTAAAACAAGTATTGCGATGGTAAAGTAAAGGGAGTCTTTTACAGGATGGAAATTTTACTAACCAATAAAAAGATATCAACTGCAACGAGAAAAAGAGTGTTGAAGTGCAACACAGAACCGATACTTTTGTATGGATGTGAAATGTGATCAATGAACAGACATGCTGAAACATATCTAATGGAAGTAGAAATGTTGTTTCTGAGGAAAATGCAAAGAATACCATGGTCTGACAGAAAAACCAATGAGCAAGTCATACAAGAAGCAAAAGAAAACAGTAAACTGTCTGAACTGAATGGACAGACAGAAAAACCAATTATCAAGTCCTACAAGAGGCTGAAAACCGTAAACTGATTGGGGTAATTAGACGTAGACAGTCAAAATTACTTGGCTACGTTAAGACAAGAAATAAACTAGAGAACTTTGTGAAAACTTGCGTGATTGAGAGGGGAAAAGAACAAGGAGAAGGTAGAGAAATAAATATCTGGATGGCTTGATCACCTGGCACGATCAATACAAGAACACCGAGCTGATCCACGACTCTGGTGATCGTGTCAGACGAAGCATGACCGCCCAGGCTTATCGCTGTTTGTGATCGCTTGGCAAGTAATTCAGTAATTTAGTAATTTGCCATTGCTTTCTGAACGACCGGCACCCATACAGTTTCGTAAAAATCCAACGCTTATTGATCTGCTGCCAAATCGCCTGCAGCTGTGTTTCGAACGCAGTATGCGGGATTACGAACTGCAAATATGTCTTGTGTCTCTTCGCTACGTGCCTCTTCGAAATGTGTCCCTTCGCCACGAAGCCGGCTTAAATTTACTACCACTGGTCAATTATAGGTTTCTGGTTACTTTTTCTTGTTCATTGATTATTACCTACTTTTTTCATTTTTATGTTTCAATTCCACGCTGAGTTCCCGCTTCTTGATACATTGTTCATGTATTTTCATTGTCATGTCATATTACATTACTAGACATTTGTATAGGGTGTATTTTTAATGACTGCAGTTTTTTTAATATATTTGAATAACGAAGACACAAACAATAGATTGCACAATTTATTGCCTGGCATAATTCGCTGCATCTCGTCAGGTACATACTGCAGAAATCGCACAACTTACGTGAATTAATTAGATAAATCCTTCAAACTGAAATATACACATGTTCGCACAGTAATGTCGATTGTCGACCACGGTAATTTTAAACTGACTAACATGTCTTTCTGCTTACACAAGGACGGCTTACGAAGGTTGATTAGTATAGCTACAGCAAACTTTAACAATCGACTACTTTGTGTGTTGAACAACACACGGAAGGCACTGTCTCTTTCAACCACGTGGGCAGTATCGAGCACATGTCTCTCGACCGATGAAGCCAGACTTTTCTGGTGTGTCGGCCTGCCTAGGCTACCATCTCCTGTGTGTAGTATCTTGTCCAACCAATTCGGAATATGTTTTAATATATTGCCGTTCCAAGTTTTGCATTTACCTACTGTGGAGTTCATGCAACATAATGCAATATAATAGGTAAATACAAAACTTGGAACGGCAATATTTTCAAAAACTGCACAGTCTTTAAAAATACACCCTGTATATGTGTTAATGCAGTAAACATTTTTATATACGAGTATTAACACAAAATAAAACAATTTGTCCAAATAACACAAGCTCTGACTTAGAGATTTGTCACCATCATTTGTCATATGAAGGACCAAATTCATAAGATGCTATCAAACAAACAATCTAATCAACCAAATAATAGGTACATAAATAGGTCCATTACAGGTAATTTTCTGGTGGTAATGAACATTAGATCTTGTCATTGCCATATATAGGGTGTAATTTTAATGACTGTGCAGTGTTTGAAAATATTGCCGGTGCAATTTTTGTATTCACCCTCTGTAAAGTTCATGCAACATAAAAAGTAAATACAAAACTTGGACCGGCAATATGTTCAAACACTGCACAATACACAGTCATTAAAAATACACCCGTACTTTCAAAATATCTGCATGGCCATGCAATTTGTGTCCCATTTGTTGTTTCTCCTATGGAGAGCATAATGGGCTTGTTCATTTTGTTGTTGTTGTATCAATTGAAAGCATAATGGGCTTGTTCGTTAAAGCAAGATCACGGAAGATCTGTTAACATTATATTTTCTTGAGTAAAATAGGATAAACATAAATTAATATTTCACATTTACTATGTGTCAAGAGTTCAAATGCAAAGGGTTATCAAGTTGTGGTAGTTGCCCGGATGTGTAGTGAAAGCAGTTCCTTGTCAGCCTCTGTTAGCTCTTGCCTGACTAATGGAATCCTGGGGCATACATTCTGTGAGATGTTATGTCTGCTGTCACCTGACTGTCTGCAATAGAAGAGACATGTTTAAGCTGAATCATCACTTTATTCAGGTTAATGTACGAGACCATCTTCCATCGAGCAAGAATTATAACTTTCATGACAAGTTACTTAGTTCTATCACTAGTTTGAGATTCTTTGAACATGTCACTCCGCCGTAAATAAAGATTCATAGGGAAAGAGCAAGGAGAAAGACAGAAATGTCTCTGATACAAGGCGTAAATGAGACAAAAACACATAGCTTACTCAAGACTCTGGTAATCATCTAATATGGCGAACTATGATAGCCCACACTTATCGGCATGGCAGATAATGTTGATGGGTCTAAACCAATAATTAGTTACATATCTTTTACATTTACAAGACTTCCCAGTTAACCAAAGTATTCTTTGACTGTTTGTGATATTTGGCAAGCTTATGTTCAGTAGTTTGCCATTGCATTTTGAACAACCGGCACACATGCCATTGCATGAAAAGCAACACAATGTGGTCTACTGCCAAATCATCCCGCAGCTCTGCTTTGAACGCGGTACGTGGGATTACGAATAATGAGTCTAGATTGCTTTAAAAAAAAAAAAACTCTCTATAAAACCTTCATTTACTGCCAATATAGTACCTTGCGGTGTATGGCAGAGGGGTCTTTGAGCCTGGGGATTTAAGGCCGCCTGGCTAGTGCAGTCGCCGCGAACTGTAAAGCTTACTCTCTATAAAGCTACTTATAAATTTGTTCTTGCACACTTTAGTGTGTGCTTGCCTTACCATTATCTTCTACGTCAACTCAATCTTAAACATGACAGCGGCTTGGAAAGAACAAGTGACGGAAGGCCTGGTTCCTGGAAGGAGAGGCTTGGGTCAACCAGCACGATGATGGACACAGGACATGGCAGACACCTGGGGTGTCCTCTAGGTGTATGACGCGGGAGCATGAGAAGCTTTTCCGGCTGGCCGTAATGTGAGCGACGTTCATTGAAAGATCTGTTTCTTGACGATAATGATTAACCGATAACGCACACAGTAATATATCAGGGACTCGATAGTTCTATGGGTTAAGACAGCTAATATGGTGCTTCGGTGAGCTGCCAGTGTTATATTTAGCCTTGTTATACCGATTGGATATGTATTTAGTGATAAATGTGATAAAAACTCCGCAGCGGAGCAAGCGTGACAGGTGCCCTCAGATCGTCAGAATAAGGCCCTCTTCCAGGAATGGTTCGGCCTTTTACCTTCCTTACACTCTTTGGGAGTTGTCATAACTCCAGGAGTCTTTCTGTAGCCATACTTTTGTACCCTGTTTCGAGACGTTCGATTCGTTCTTCTCCGCCACAGAGGAATCGTATATTCAGCCGAGACTTTTCACAGGTTCGCCATCACTGTTTGAATTTCCCGGCCGGCAACCACGATTGACATGCTTCTCGATTTCTTGGGTTTCAAGCTCATCCTACATCATCCGGTCAATGTATCTAATCTAAGCAGCATGCTCTGGACACAGCTCTCCTCCGGTGTAAGGATTGTCGTGCCGTTCATAAAGGTTTTCAGTGGCGACATTTTGCATTCCTCACTGGCTCTCAGGCCTTCTACCTAAGCCGGATGCTGTATCCAGGATGACCTGCATTGTCATGACAAATAACATCGACGAAATCGCACATCCCTTTGCTATACACACTTGCAGGTCGCTCCATCTAGTCGTAAATGTCGAGGTCGAGAAGGAAAGAGAAACACCCGAGAAATACTGCATTAGCATTGTAGTGGTCTCCTCGGGCACGTGATATATCACGAGCACTTGCTACAACATCTGGTCGGGGCACTGAACCGTACACGTAGGCCAGATCCAACTAAATCATATAAAGATCTTCCTTCTTTGTCTTAATTATCTGATCATGGCGCCATGCGCCACACATCCGGGAATTCTGGGAATACGCCCTTTTTATACCGTTGATTCAATATACTTATTCCTCACTACATACGCCGTGTTTCTGCCTGCTTTGACTGAGAAGAATATTATGCCATTGACGTTCATAACGGCTTCATTGGATAATGCTCATCAAATTTCGTTATACGTGAATGCATATTCCACTGGCTTTATTCCATTATGAGCACGCGCTTGTGCTCAGAATAGGGTAGTCTTTGTAGGACTTTGGGGCTTCTTTGGTGTACTGTACACTGTTTGGGCCTATTGCTAATTTGCGAACGCGCTTTCTGGACAATTGCTACTACCCCTTACCACAGCGGAGGCTTGGCGTTGAAACCTACTGTTGAATTTTCTGGCCTTACGAGACCCTCCATCTCTCCGAGTGGGACGTCCCATTGAGCATCTGCATATGTTTCCACAAGGGGATTTTCCAGCTTCACTTTCGTGATATTGAGGCTGCCGGATCGCGGCTGTTCGACCAAATCTCTAGAAAACTGGTATGGTTCCTGTAAGAATTTCTCTCGCGCCTTCTGTGTTCTCTGCCTATATCTGTACAACCTATTGGATAGAGGGCACTGTGCCTAGTTTTGAGATGCTGTCACACCTGGCGCAGGCCCTCTTTCTCACTATCAGCTGCGGACTTAACCGTTTGAGAGTAGTCTCCTTCTGCATTCTTATCTCATCGATAGGATTTTGTCGCCTGCTTTTCTGCGAAGCTAGCTATTTTTTTCTTCTCACTGTCTCGACCAAACTGACCGCGAGTACACAATCTCTCCTAACTTTCCTAGTTCCTCGTCTATTGATAGTTGTTTCAGCTCATATTCTAAAACTTAGGACAAAGTGCTTTCGAGTTTTGCCCATGCCGCATTCTTAGTGGAGGGAGGGAGCTTTACTTTCACGCTGGGACTGTCGGAAAGTTGGCCAAGCGCATCACAAGAGCTATCGACTTGAATATTCTCAGCTCTGTAGAGTTATCTCTGGCTGAGATTTTCTAATGTCTTATCCACCGTAGATGTGCGTTGTTTATTCTCCTGTGGCGCGCTCACGCATTTTTTCAGTCCAACATGAATTTGCATTTCCGCTAATGTTTTACCACCTGCCCAGTCGTATGGCTGAAATAGATTCCGTTGGTCTGTCTGGGTCATCATTTACTGTCTTTCCGGCATGAAGTTGTATTTTCAGTGACCCAACATTACCAACCTAGACGTAATCCCAGCCAGTAATGTGCTGAATCTTGGCTTGGTTACATGGCTATATGACTACCCACATAAAAGTGAAATGTCCAGTGATGGGCATTTATACCCTACTGGTTTCTGGGCTTGGAGAGGGGAAGGAGAGTCTTCCAACACGGCTCCCGTGGATTTCGGTAATGGGCCGCGGGAAAGTTTCTACACCACCTTTCATCCTGGTAAATGCAATTATTAATCATGGTTCCAGAGAACTGAATACTAATACATTGGGCTTCAAAGTTAAAATGTAATCTTCAGAATGAGTCAATCAATCAATCAATCAATCAATCAATCAATCAATCAATCAATCAATCAATCAATCACCTAGTTTACTCCCGATCATCATCCACACGCAAAATTCAGTCCAACACTACTACAGGTAGTGTGTATGGACTACGCTTGAGTTCAAAGGGAGCGAGCGCAAAACAAACAATCATCATCAAAACGTGGTGTACCAACTGACGTAGACGTCATCAAAACGTGGTGTACCAACTGACGTAGACGTCATGTCTCTCTACAGATCTCTGCCCGAGGTGTTCCAGGTCACATCTGTTGATAATATTCCTCCATGCCACCATCTCAGTCCATCCAGCATCGCTTCTCTTGGACTGCTACTACCTTTTCTCCCACGGATTTTTCCAGTTGTCACGATGTTCTCCAATACCTCTCTTCTCATCACATGACCAAAGAATGATGTTTGTCCTTTTATTAATGTTGTATATAATGCTCCACTTGCATTAGCCTCTTCCTGACAATGCTATAGAAGCGACAAACAACGTAGTCCTGTACAAACACATCCCAGACACGCAACGTGCGTAAACTGATGCGTTCAAATTATAATCACCTTACCTATAGTCGTCGATTTCACTGATGCTAGTATAGTCTGCCGTTGAATCTTTTCGTGTGTTCGGGTTGTTGTTGTTCAGACAACATCTACTCATTGATTGTGGAACCCTACTCGTCATAGGAGCTCGTCTGCATAGAAAAAAAAAAAGACATACACAAAGACACAGTAAAAAGATGGCTGCTAATTAACAATATTAATAATAATATCAGCGAGAACACGAATATATTGTTAGTTCTGTCTGCTTCTTTGTTGCCATGACCTAATTGTTTTCTTACCTTCTAGTTTTCTGGGTGAAGCCATATTGTTTGCTAGACTGTTGTTCTATACATGTTGAGTCAAGAACTGACATTACAGCACTTGGACCATTCCCATTCGTGCTCCGTCATCATCTTTAACAGCCAGTGAAGAGTCCCAATACTAATGGTACCCGCTGCAGTCTGATTATGTGTCCGCCTGGCCTTTCCTCGGACTCCTGACTGTCGACCAGATACTTTTGTCACTCCTTGCCGCTCCATTCTCTCCAGACGATAATACGTTATCAGTTCTTCCAACGCTTTACACATGATCATAAAAGGTCCTAACCACGTCTGCTTTAGCATGCACCGGTGCAAACGTAGCCCATTGGTCCCGTGGTCGGTTCCCATCACACCGCATGTCTTGAGGGAAAGATCCAACAGATGCTCCCTATCTTTGATTGTTTTTATTGTAGCATGCAACTCTGCACGAATCATGCAAGCCTTTATTCACACTTCTCAGCATGCTCTGCGAATCCGTTACATTCAAGGCATATGCGTGTTAATTGTCCTCCAGTCGGCGGGAAAGCCGCAGTGAGTGCCTCTCTCTACCTTCATTCTTAGACTAGGTATTGTGATATCATATGCCAGGATCTCCTGCACTAAACATTGTCCATTAACCTTCGTTGTGAACCCCATGCACCTCTTTTGCCTCTTAGCACAGAACCATCCGTGTAGATGATAACATCACTGGGCGCCATGTGTAATATTATTCATTCAGTCCTGATTGCTAATGTAATTTATTCTTTCTCAAACATACGTTACACATTGACCCAATTATTGTATAATAAAACAACATCTCCAGCCCTAAACATGGTGTTACATGTTCCCTTAGTTATCATATAATTAGATAACCATCTTCTGTCCCAAACGACTGTGCCATTTCCCACACAATTATACATTGCTTTAATTAATCTTTGGGTACATACTCATTTCCATTTATTTCATTACTTGTTTCTTCAATATGGGATAAAACCAGGTGAAAAATGAAAGCGGCCCGCTCGCCTTGAAACTCACCTGAGTTTAAACTCACTACCTCTTTCTTTTCCAGTTAGATATTCTCTCAGATTCCAGATCGTTTTTATTTTAAAATATCAGTTACTCTGGCTAGAGAGAGAGAGAGAGAGAGAGAGAGAGAGAGAGAGAGAGAGAGAGAGAGAGAGAGAGAGAGAGAGAGAGAGAGAGAGAGAGAGAGAGAGAGAGAGAGAGAGAGAGAGAGAGAGAGAGAGAGAGAAGTAGTACAAACACACCTCGATGAAAAATATAATGTTGACAAGTACCTTATGTACTGGCAGACGCGTGTGCTGAAGATGCCATAGATGATGGGGTTGACGGCGGAGTTTAGAGGTGCCAGACTTTGTATAAATGTTGTCAGTTTGACCACTGTTTCAGAACGAGGCCAGGCTCCAAACACGTGACAGAGGTTGAATATAAAATAGGGGCTCCAGCACATGATAAAGACTGTGAAAGAGTGAAATCACGTTCAACAATAATGTCAACATGTGCATAATTATGGTTCACACAAATCACCGGCCAGGAATGCCGACTTCATTTCTCAAGTGCCATGAAATGATTAATCGTCTTAAGCGACTTGCCTTATCTGCCATGGGCTAATATATGGCCGACGTGTTGTCATTGCGTTATAATACAACACGCCTGTTACTATATTAACAAACCCCTACTTCCCACTTTAAGCCATCCATGTTTGTTTGGTCCAAACCATAATTATTGTTTGTTACTGAATTTGATTAGTCTTTAAAAACTATGTAAACTGTATGCACTATAATGTGTGAGTAGGTTCACATTGTGGTATATCAAATTGTATTGATGTTAATGTTTTGCTGTTGTTGTTGTTGTTGTTGTTGTTGTTGTTGTTGTTGTTGTTAAAACATCACAGATTCGAGTTGTTTACTTTTGTGTGACTTGAAGAATTCGGAACTGATGGTTTTTATTTGTTTGGTGTGCGCCTTCGCTCGCTTTGAACTCAAGCGTAATCCATTCACATGCTACTAATACTTCAGTGCACTGGTCTGATTATTGCATGTGGATTCGTTTTCCCTATTGCCAGTGTCCCTCGCAATCAGGCGACCCCACTCCAACTTCTGAGGTTCTTGTAATTTACGCGCTCAAGTCAAGGACGAGAAGTCAATATAACTGACCGGTGTAGGGTTGAACCCGCTACTTCGGCATCAGCACACCGAAAGTTTAAGAGCGAGGGCTCTTATCTATCTCTATCCCGGTAGACAAATATTCATTAATTGGTGCATCCGCAAAATATGTGGAGAAAGAATAAAATGGTATGTAGAGCTCATGGAGAGAACTACACAAATACCAGTGAATCAAGAGGTGACGATAAGATGGATACGTATTAAATTAAAAAAGAAAAAAAGAAGAGCATAATCAGACAGGCATTTGTCTGGAATCCGCGAGGAAATTAAATAGAAGAAGACTTTAAAGCGCGTGGATAAGAGAAGGAGAAACATAAATGAATAAAATGGGAAGCACATGATCGGAAGTGCTTTAGATAGTTAAAGACAGGACGGCGTGGGGTGAGTTGGTTGGGTGGAATGGGGGGGGGGGGGGGAGTCTATGCCCCAATGTGAAATAAGAAATAAAAGAAGAAGAAGAAGAAGAAGAAGAAGAAGAAGAAGAAGAAGAAGAAGAAGAAGAAGAAGAAGAAGTCTAATATGTGATATCGACTTAACGGGTGACGTTTGCAATATCACTCCGGTCGCGTTTACGTCTCCGAATATTTCCTGTATTCATTTTAGGTTGGTTCGACCTGGGTGCCCAAGTCAATACAAAAAATCGACTCCATGGGGATTCGAACACTTGGCCACCAGGGCGGCAGGTAGATGTGCTAGCTACAGCACTACCTCAGCTCCCCAGATGTGCTAGCTACAGCACTACCTCAGCTCCCCAGATGTGCTAGCTACAGCACTACCTCAGCTCCCCCAAGCAATGCAGTTAAATATAAAACATGTTTAGGTAGTTTGGTTTGCCTTGTAACTGACCACTTTACTATACACCGTGCCCGTACTCCCGTCTACTTCCATAGCCCGCACAAGGATAATGTCAGCACAGTGCACGAACTCCGCACATCGGAGAGGATCTAAATGTGTGTACCGATATAGTTAAAGTTAGTTGCATATCCTTTACAGGACGTAGCAGTCAATCCCAGCAATTTTTAGCTGTTTGTGATTTCTTGGCAAGGTTACGTTCAGTAGTTTGCCATTGCTTTCTGAACGGCCGATTCTCATAACATTGTATGAAAACCAAAGCAAGGTGTCTGCCAAATCGCCGGCAGCTGTGTTTTGAACGAGGTATGCGGGATTACGAATTACGTCCGTAACCCCATCGCTACACAGCCGGAGTACCATAATTATTATTATTTTCTTTTTTTTTAAAGTTGCATATTCCTTAAAGGACGTTGCAGTCAACATCATCATTTTCAGCTGTTCTTGATTTTCTTGGCAAGATAGTAGTAGTTGACCATTGCTTTCTGAGCGACCGGCTCACACACCCCGTAAGTAAGCAACGCGACGCGATCCACTGCCGAATCTCGCTCGGCTGTGTTCCTCACTTGGATATACGGGATTACGGAGAAAGTCGTTAACTCCTTCGCTAGGGAGACCGGCAATAATTAATTACACAGGCTTAAAATATGCTCTTTTTCAGTGGTTCTCGACTGGTGGAGAACTCCCCCCCCCCCCCCCCCCAGGGGGAATTATAGGGTTTACGGAAAGGGAGGGGGGGGGGAAATAAGATTATTTCAAGATCGCGTTAATACAAGAACCGATTACTTGATATTGTTTTTCCTCCATACTTTACAGTTCTGTACTTCTCGCCCTTCTGAAATTCGTTTTGTAAGGTAATTAGACCCGCAAATCACGTTTTATGTAGACTTCTAAACTTGTTCTAGTATGTGTTATTAAATTTAGCTTCTATTTTTACATATACTGTGCAAGGAGGGGGGGGGGGGGATTATAAGGAGGAAATACGAAAGGGGAGGAGATGACATTCTGAAAATATGGTGGAGAGGTCCATGGGCAAAAAAGGATGAGAACCACTGTTCTATTTAATATATTGTTTAATGTGAACAATTACCGGGTTCAGAGGTTTCTTCGTTTTTTGTTTTTTTTTCACGTTGACCTGGGCTTGCAGATGGACTCATCCTAGAATGAGTACTATGAGATTCCCAGTGAAGATAACACTCGCGATGTGTCCCCTCATCCACCGAGTGCCGATTGGTCTACAATATGGAGTGTGCACCATGTACCCAGTACGCCTCATTGCGTATACAGGGCTAATTTACATGTTGTACATGTATCCATTTCCTCGATTTGCCATATGGTGTGGAAACGGAGATTTTAATTGTTTTTAAATAGAACCAAAATAATCACAAAAAGATGTTTTCATTCTTAAGATAAGGATAATATTTGATATTGTTCCCCCAGTGATGCAGATAATATTTGATTTTGTTCATCAGTGATACAGATATGTGATTTTGTTCACAAGCGATATTGACAATATTTGAGTTTGCTCACCAGTGATAGAGATAATATGTGAGTTTGTTCCCCAGTAATGCAGACATTATTTAATTGATAAAGATGATAGTTGATGATAAAGATCATAGTTGATTTTGTTCGCCAGTGTTATTGATCATAAACAAAACGTACCAAAGACGATGATAAACGTCATTTTTATGGTTCTTATCTTGGCTTGTGGAATGATGCCCCTTGAACTTTGACACTGCGCGCTCCGCTTTGGGCGAGAGTTTGTCCCGTAACATTTCTGGGGAAAAATAGTAACATAAAGGAAGTAATGAGGGTATAAAGCTATAAAACTATGTTGAATACAATTAGTTGCATGTCTTTTACAGGACGTTACAATCAATCCCACATTTTTCTGGTTATTTGTGTGGTGATTTACGAGGCAATTTTACGTTCAGTATAATTCAGCAGGAGGTATGGCTTATGACTTATGTACGCGTTACACTATTCCCGACACTGTCATTATTGCCTATATTATATTAGAGTAAGGCGGGAAAAAAGAGGGGAGGGGGGTGGTCTTGAGCCTGAGAAAATAAAGCCGCTTGTCTTGGGCATTCGCCGCGAACAGTGCAGGTTGGTTTTTTTTTCCCCCAGCAGAAAGACATCCTCACATTACCGAGGATTTGCGAATGCGAGCTCGATGTTCTAGCCATTCGGCCAGAGAGTTCGAAATTAGCTGCGGACGATATGGACGCAGACCCCCTTGCGTTGATTTCGATGACATAAGCATCAGTAGTTCAGAAGGGAATGACAAATTACTGAAGGTAAAAGTTGCCAAATAAATCACAAGCATCAGAACATAATTATGGGGTAGAATTGAGACACCTGTAAAGGACATGCAATTAACATTTCGAGTAGCGTATCTTTGCTTTTCTGAATGCAAATTATCCCCGGCCCCCCCCCCCCCCCCCACACACACGCACACATATTCATACTAATGAAATGAACATAAAGCAATCCAAATCTCCCGCTGCATATTTCTAAACATCAACTCAGTATGGCGGGAAATTGTAATACTATGTTTCACTAACCCCTACCCTACAGACGCCGACTGATGTGTGTGTACTAGTAATGATGGTATATTCTAGAACAATGGTTTTCAACCTATTTTTCTCCTATAAACCCTTTCACCTTATGTCAGAATGTCATTCTCCCCTTTCCAGCGAACGAAAGCAGAAGAATTGCCCCCTCAAAAGGTGCATTAAAAAAAACATGCCCATAATACTGAAAATCCTTATTTTCTTCCATATTTGTACATAACATGTACCCGCATAGGTTAATTTTCTAGTGTAGTAAAACGTCAAAGAATTGTCACTTAATACACGACAACAGAATGCCAGAAAATTGTACTTCATCAAACAAAACGCTCAATAGAAAACCAGGATATTGTGCCTGTAGCCATTTTGAGTCTTCCAATCTGTGGTCTTAACCCCCCCCCCCCCCCCACCCCCCCCCCCCCCCCCCCCCCTCTTTTTCTGGAAACCCTAAAATCCACCTCTCCCCCTTGGGTGAATTAGCCCCTGGTTGATAACCACTGTTCTAGAATAAGTATAGAGTGTTTTCCATGATTAGCATTGACATATGCCTGGGTCATTGACAGTAAGGTGAGTGACCTGGCTACGAGTAAAACAATCAACCCCGAGAAATAATGGGGCGGTTGTGAGTGGAGACCCCTAGGGTGGATGGGGCGAAAGACATTTGAGTGTTGTGTGAAGTCAGGAGACTTGAAAGTCAGTGAGAGAAGAGACCGACTGCGGGTCAGGTCGTTTAAGAGAGTTGAGGTTTAGACACCGAACGAGTCGGGAGTCGACGGAGAACTGTGTTGTGTGATTCTCCGAGCTGTGAATGCAGGCCTAAAACCCAGAGTGGGTTGCATAGTGAGCAGAGGCTCCGACCCAGTGTGTGGGTCGTATTGTGGGAGATCCAGCCGTGGATAGTAGCTGGACTAAATGTCTTGTGAATTTGAGATTCAGCAGGCCGTGAGAAGACAGTGATGTGTGCTGGTTAAATTGTGAGGAGGATATTTATATTCTATGGATTACATTGTTTCTGGATGTATAAACATGTTCCGTTTGTCCGTGTTCTTTCTGGATTAAAAGATTATGTGCGCCAACTCAATCTTGTTTCATGACTGGTGAATGTGCACTGCAGGGGTGAGTTGGATTAAGAGACAGTTAGATAGCTCAATTGACACACCAGGAGCATCGTTACCTAGACAACGACCATCGCACGCACGTATCATCGTAAGAACGTCGTGTGATATCTGGGAGCTCGTCGCTTAGTAAGGAGTATTTGGATGGCTCGTCCTTTCAAGAAACCCAGTGTATTAACTGAGAGCTCGTCGCTTCGTAAAGATTTTCTGACAGCTACATTCGGTCAAGGAACACCGTGCAATATTGAGATGTCTGTGGGCTCTTCGCTGAGAGAGGAGTTGTTATCTGGTGACTTTGTTCCATCGGACTAACAAACCCGAGACAGTTTGGAGTTTGTAGCTTCAAAAGGTTAATGTGAACTCTTTTGTGTGTGCACCAGGTAATTAAAACAGACAGTTCAAGTGAAGTTCACGACAGGTAAATTTGATACCAGGCAGTAGTGCTAAAGTTAGTAGACAGTTAACGGAAAACCAGGATTAATCCAGAAGGTGGTCAGAGTATCCTGCGTGTGTGTGTAAGACCGCACATAGGGAAAAACTGTCAGCGCGCGTTAAGAAAACAGCGGCACAGGTCAACGGAGAGTGTCAGGTGACGGGGTTGGGTAGTAGTCACAAAGAGCACAGGTGAATGTCGCGTGGGCAAACCGGTGTTTGCGACAAGAACGGATCAGGACAGTGCGACAATATCGTTGTCGGTGATAAAGACAGGATTGAAAATCAAAGATACTGACAGGTGTGTGTGTGTGTGTGTGCTGAGGCAACGCACTGTGTTGGTCGCGGGTCGACAAGTGAAGAATTTTACCACAGCTAACACGACGGGGGAGGTCGGTGGAAATTGTGAGTATTCCACGGACAAATCGGGTCAGCGCTGTTTACGAGGACAGCTGACAAAAGGGGTAGTAACGGTACCCCTACCACAGCTGGGTGGGACAGGACAGGTGTCTTTGTGGATAACGGGAAAAGTTTCCGGTCAGTTTACAGTGTGTATTATTGTGACAAAGATTACTGAAGTTGACCTGCGGGTCAAGGCTGGGGACAGTGGAAAGTTACTGAGATTTTCCATAGTGGAACCTGTGTTTACTGAGGATTGTTCACTGAAGGTGATAAAGAGAAATTGAGGAGACATTGGGAGTCGGGGGTGGATGGAGTAAAGATACTCAGGAATTTCCACGGCCTATTGTGGTCAAGATGACTCATTGTGAAGGAACAAAACAAGGCGTTTTGTGTGAAACCAGACTTTATTGTTCGTCTTTGTTAAAAGCCCTTTGTGTTCATTACTTTATAATCAGCAAACATTTTGACAACGAATGATGACGTGGCAGCTCCGCGAACATAGTTGCATACAGTTGCTAAAAAGAACTGACTGTACAGAGTGAAAGCGTTGAACATTTACTGCCATTATTTTGGTCTTTTCTCTTGGTGAATCTATAACATATATGATACAGCAAAGCGCCATCTCCGCAACGAAAGTAACAACATATCGAAAGAACACTTTGGATAATTATTATTACCGTCAACGTTTCCGACAGTTGGAACTGGTGATCACAACGCGAAATGAAGTAACCACTCAACAAAACAACAAGTCGCTTTGAAATCTAGCGTTGTAGACATTTCGGAAAATTTAACACAGATATTTCCAGCCGATTGTGGGAAACTATTAAAAACTATTAAACGAACTTGTGGCGACGGATTAATAGGCACATATTTGTCGGCCAACCAGTTGGACATTCTGTTTGCTGCTCATTGTCTTATATATACTGTTTTCGGGTGTTAAGCAATTACTTGTATGTGGTCCGGTGTTTGTCAGGAGTAGGGGATTTTTGGGTTGTTTCTCGAGGGTCGGGAGACAGGTCAAAAATTTATTTTCTTACTGTGCACCATGTGTTTTCTGGGAAGTAAATCGTAAGGTCGGTTTGTTTGATTCTGCAGTGAAGCAGGGTGGTCCTAGATTATATACCGTGCCTTTTGGGTCTAACGTCAGATCTGTGTGTATTTTCAGTATATATTCTTTTTCTTTCTCTCTTTCTTTTCGTTATATTTACATATGATATTTGTTGTGTTCGGATATATGTTATTATTGTGATCTTTCGTCATTTCTGCTGTCTAGTGGTCTTTGTCAGTTTATATATTACGCGCACTGTGGGTGTCCCTACACAAGCTTGTGGTTGTTACTGTGGTTTATTTCTTTGTGATCACCGTCTCCGTGTACTTGGCTTGTGAGTCTAGCGTTTTATAGAAAACACTTAGTGTTATCATTCATTCGTTTTGTATATGTATTTATATGTATGTTTAACAATATTTCCAGAAATGTTATACAACTATTTGTTATAGATATATGCGAGGGAGCATAGGTGATATTTCCCCCTCACTACCTAGTGATTGTAGAGTGACTGTGTGAGTACAGAGTGACATTATTAGTACTACAGAATTTACGTACACAGTTAGTGGTAGGTGTACTTAGGTAAGGGACACAAAGATCTAGCAGCAGAGTCTTTACATTTATAGTTGGCTTGACAGACAGCAACGTGTCCACAAGTACAAGATGCCTACTTTAATGGAATATATTGAAGCAGGTGAAAGAATAGGCCTGAAAGGTAAAGAGTTACAGGAGTTTGCAGAAGCAAAATTGAAAGAAGTTCAGCACTGGGAAAGAGAGGAGAGGCATAATGAACGCGAGGCAAAACGCCTACAGGAAGAAAAGTTAGCTGAGAGAGAACAAAGACAGGCTGAAATGGAAGCCAAGCGTCTACAGGAAGAAAAGTTAGCTGAGAGAGAACAAAGACAGGCTGAAATGGAAGCCAAGCGTCTACAGGAAGAGAGAGAGAGGCACATATGAGAATGGAAATTGAGAAAGAGAAGATTAAGATGGAAGCGGAAATTGCACTTCGAAAACTAGAACTATCTTCGAAGGGTCAAAGTGAGGAAAGCAGAAGACCGTCGCAGTCGTCACAGAGATTAAAACTGCCATATTTTACAGACCGGGACCAACTTGAAACTTATTTGTCCAGGTTCGAAACATCAGCGAAAGTGTTAGGTATTCCAGAGAAAGAGTATGCGATGCGACTTGGCGAGTTTCTTACGTGTAAGGCCCTAGATACAATGTTTAATTTACCTGCGGAAGAAAGAAACGACTACACTATTTTGCGTCAACGTCTGCTTACGAAGTTCCAACTAACTGAGCATGGATACAGAACAAAGTTTAGACAGTTAGGGCCAGAGACAAATCAAGATTTCACAGATTTTGTTAACACAGTAAAGAACACATTTAACAAATGGATGGAGCTCGCAGAAGTAGGGAAAGATTTTAATAAATTAGTAGATTTAGTGTTAAGAGACAAGGTATTATCTCATGTAATACTAACTTAGTAGGCTTTCTTTGAGGAACGTAAGCCAAAGGACATAGACACAATGTCACAGTTAGGGCAAAACTACATGACTGCACATCCAAACAGTTCTATTGGTAAGACTAATGAGTGAGGAAATAGTCTGTGCAGCGTACACTAAACAGGACCAGAATCCAGTTATTAGACCAAGATCGAAAAGTGTGGATTCAGCACAGAAGTATGAACAACAAGAGTCTCAAGATAATGGCTTCCGTGGCAACCATTTTGGTAGAGCAGGACGGTACCCATACAAATGGGGGAACTTTCAGAGACGTCCAAATAGTTATAACAGATGTTGGAATTGTGGGAGCTGGAGACACAAGGCAGCACAGTGTGATGCACAACCATCCAGTGAGCCAACAAGTAACGCAAGGAAGGAGATCATCTGTTTCAAATGTGGAAAGAATGGGCATGTCAGCCATCAATGTAGGATGAGAGAAACAGAGCACTCAAATGCAGCACAAGTAATTGAGACGCTGAACAATGAAGATTGTAGTGGGTGCAAACCTCTTTTTGAAAAAGATGGTCAGCCAGTCTTAATATGTGGTCACACAGTTAAAGCAGGATCAGCAGTGCATGAAGGAGGAAGTCTGAAGATGCACCATGGATTTGTTAATGATAGGCCAGCGTTAACAATTAGGGATTCCGGATGTACGTCCATCGGTGTTAAAAAGAGTTTAGTGCATCCCTCGGATTATACAGGGAAAAAGATTAGATGCACATAACATTCAACGGCACAGTAGAGTTCTACCCATTAGCCATAATAACAGTAAAAACACCATATATCACTGGAAGAGTGGTAGCGTGTGTTCTAGACTCACCAGTGGCAGATTTGATCATCGGAAACGTGCCAGGAGTTAAAGATTGTACAGAAGAAGAAGTAGTTTATTGGGACCAGAAACATAGTTTAAGTAGTAACGGGGTAGTTACAAAAAGAAAACCTAAATTAGAGAGTATAGCTGAAGAAAAAGTGGCACTTGAAGTAGACACAGAGGACAACGATAGGACAGCTGAGCAGGTGAGAATGGATCTCAAATATAGCTGTAGGGAATCCCAGAGACAAGATACTACTCTGGACAAATGTTTCCAAGGGTGTAGGTAAAGTGAGACATAGACAATCAAAGAAGGGTAGATGGTGCTTTGAAAGGAAGAATAATGTTCTCACTCGCAGGTTTTCAGAGGATGGAACTGCACGTGGGCAAGGAGTGGTACCTTTAGCATATAGAGACCGAGATACTAGATCAGCTCAGGGTAGGGCATGTGCAGGGCACATAGGAGTAAGGCGGAAGCAGCATAGAACAGGATGCCAGGTATATTGGCCAGGATTTAATAAAGAGGTCAGACTAAACAGAGACTCCAGTGTAACAGGTACAATATGCAGATAGCAATGTTAACCCAGTTCAAAAGAGTGTTAACGACATCACTGAACCAGGATTAGCAAACAGATGTGTTAAAGATATAGGAAACATGAGGCATGGGTATATGAAGGGTAGACACAGCATCGACAGGAATCATAGGTGGAGGTTTGAGGCAAGAAAAGAACCACCTGATATAGGGTCGGTACACAAATAGCTTGTGTCTTTTTTGAGGATGTTAATAGACCTGCCCATACACAGATATGATGTTTCCTATGATGTATTATTATTATGTGATGTATTAGTTCATGCATTGGTACACAAGATAGAAAGTTGGATGTATTGATGTGTGGGGAATAGGGGAGTGTACTATGAGCATTTGATGTATTATTTAGTGTGGTAGTTAGAGTAAGTTGGATTTATACTTACGACTACCCAGGCAATATGTCTGGGTCACATATTTGATAAGTATTAGTCTCCCAACATTTGAAAACGATGTTTTCTTTTAAGGGGGGGGGGGGGGGATAATGACATATGCCTGGGTCATTGACAGTAAGGTGAGTGACCTGGCTACGAGTAAAACAATCAACCCTGAGAAATAATGGGGCGGTTGTGAGTGGATACCCCTAGGGTGGATGGGGCGAAAGACAGTTGAGTGTTGTGTGAAGTCAGGATACTTGAAAGTCAGTGAGAGAAGAGACCGACTGCGGGTCAGGTCGTTTAAGAGAGTTGAGTTTTAGACACCGAACGAGTCGGTAGTCCACGGAGAACTGTGTTGTGTGATTCTCCGAGCTGTGAAGGCAGGCCTAAAACCCAGAGTGGGTTGCATAGTGAGCAGAGGCTCCGACCCAGTGGGTGGGTCGTATTGTGGGAGATCCAGCCGTGGATAGTAGCTGGACTAAATGTCTTGTGAATTTGAGATTCAGCAGGCCGTGAGAAGACAGTGATGTGTGCTGGTTAAATTGTGAGGAGGATATTTATATTCTATGGATTACATTGTTTCTGGATGTATAAACATGTTCCGTTTGTCCGTGTTCTTTCTGGATTAAAAGATTATGTGCGCCAACTCAATCTTGTTTCATGACTGGTGAATGTGCACTGCAGGGGTGAGTTGGATTAAGAGACAGTTAGATAGCTCAATTGACACACCAGGAGCATCGTTACCTAGACAACGACCATCGCACGCACGTATCATCGTAAGAACGTCGTGTGATAAGCATCAACACATATAATTGTATCGACAGCGCAGCAAGCCTATGTTTAGACGGATTATGTAACGATTATCAAGAACGTCCGATGCTGGTAGCATTATCATCATCATGTGTCATGCCGAGCAAGCGATACTGTTCTAATACAAACACCAGCCTTATGTGCTCATGATACGACCTAACCACTGATCGTCTGTCCTGCGTCTCTGCAAAACGTTTTAAGAACGTTATTCTTTTGTCAACCTCTGTCTCTAACACCCTCCTGCGTACCGGTTTCGACAATTTTGTTCTTCCAGATCCTCTCGTCTTATAACATGACACCCCTCTGTCGCGACTCCACCTTAGAGTGGTAGAATGATTTAGTTAGTTAGTTAGTTAGTCGACAGATCATCCTCATTGCACATCGAACCATTCCAGAATGATTTGCACGTTCCAATGACTCTAAGAGCTATGCCAACGATAGCGCAGCTATAGGTAGTGTTTTTCCTGGGGGACAGGCCAAAGATAGAAACCAGGCGAAGAGAGACACAAACCTGCTGGCTTGTAGGTAGAGGGGGGGGGGGGAGATAAAGGGGGGGAGGGAGAGAATTCAAAGGCCAGGGAAAGCCAACTCGAAGTCACTCGTACTGAGCAACTTTATGATGTTATGGTGTCAAAACCATGGCCAAAGCATGACCACAACAACAAAATAACATGGCTTTAACGTGACCATAACATGACCAAAACATGACCATAACATGGTCAAAACATAGCAATGACATGACAATAACATGACCAAAACATGACTATAACATGACCAAAACGTGACCATAATGTTACAAACAGATGACCATAACATGACCAAAGCATAACGAATGTCTCATTCTGATGTGCGTAATCATCAGTCGTTATGAACTCAGTCGTCCAATACATGGATATTGTTATTCCCAGCAGCCCATTGACTACCCAGCATTCAGCGAGGAACCATATCTATAAAGCGCCTAATTTCTCTCTACTCTCGCCGTGGCATGCCCACGTTTCACAGATGTTTGCTAATATGTGCCATCCTGACATTAGTTTTCCGACTTCAGCGAACATAGATACGTTACTCAGAATAATCTTTATGTGTTAACATGCTGCTCTTGCGTGGATTTATTCCACATATTACCTCTGCCTTTCTGGTCCCAACCGTTATTACCATTCTCGTCTCATCTCATCTCATCTCATCTCATCTCATCTCACCATGTTCCTCTTGTACCTTGCGGTGTCGAGGTGAAGTATAAACAGCGAGAGAGTGCCCGCTTATGGGCTTCATGTATCGATAATCCCATGGACTCTATTATTCCCTGCCTCCATCGTTTACGTGGTCGGCCTCTTCCTTTGCTTCCCTCTGGCCTGTACATCATAACTTGTTGTGGTATATAATTAGTTGGTAACCTACTTGCATGGCCAAACCATTTGACTTGCTGCCTTCTAATAAAATCTAGCAACCCCCACTTTAGTTCTGATTTCTTCATTTCTGTTATTACCATTAGCCCTAGATAATTTAGTCTCTCTACTTTTTTTTCAGTCTCTTATTCTGGTATAGGCAAATAGAGATATTCTCCGGTGAAAAAGACAACTAACGGTTTCAGTAGGATATAACAATACACAATGAAAACAGTTAGATAAGTTTAACATGCCTTACAACGAACGCAAATCCGGCAAGTCAGGGTTCGACGCCTAGGCCAGTCGCCTGCTAAGTGAAGGAAATAGTGTCCGCCTATTCCACCGTTCATTCAGGCCTTCAACACGTGATCACGTGATAGATCCATATTAGAAAACTGCTTTAGTGCACATAAACAAATTGCTTGTTTGTTGATATTGCGACATCCTGATTTAGCCACAGCCGTTTTCATTTGTTATGTACAACTCGTAGGTAGTGATTTAATTTACCTCAATGTGGTACTACCACAGTCAATCTCATTTGCTACATAGACAGACGCGGCAAAGCGATTTTGAAAAGTTGTTGTATACTAAGCGAATTAAGTCTTGTTTATTTTGTTGCCTACGAATTCTGTTCTTTTGTACATAAAATAACACTTACCCCCGTTGCTGTTGGTAGTGTTGTTGGTAACGCTGTTAATGAGATGACTACTATTGAAGATAATGATGATGATGGCCAGGTAACACAACAGAATGATGAACGCAGGTATGAAGAACACAGACACGGCGATGAGGCCGATGTACACCTGTGGAATAGAAGCCAATGAATATTACATCACAATGTATCATTTGATAACTTGTGATAATATTAACACGAAGGTATCATTAGTATGTGATTATTTATATCTATTTGCAGCTCTATAACCGAGCCTATTAAAACCTTTATGGATAAGATAAGATAGAATAACAATAGTCATAAGAATACATATTTCTTGAGGCAACAGCTTCTTCTTATAGTTTGCCGTGTGGCATTGGTCCACCGCCTTCTGTCTCTTGTGCTGCTAATCATTTATGATACTAATGCTCCTCCATGCCATGATGGTAAGCTGTCCAGCATCTTCTCTTTTTAGGTATTTATAATGCCCATGTTAAACACTGCTTCAGTGAGTCATTTGTTATTGATTATTTTTCATGCGTTTTAATGCTATTGTTCTTTTGTTGTCAAAATTTGCTTCATAAGTGATGTTGAATGAAAGAATGTATGAGAGGAAATAGAGAAGAAGGGCAGAATGCCAGACGGGCCTGCGTGCCCAATTCTTAACCCTTTGAAAATAAAGACTTTCGTTCGTTCGTTCTCTTCCTGCCTCCAGCCTTCACATTGTGACGACATATTCCAGGTTTACACTTCTCATGACATGTCCAAAAGAATGTGAACTGTCTTCCTCTGATGCGAGTAACCAATTATCTTTGTCAGTTCACTTCTTTCAAGATGTCTTCAGTTATCTTTCTGTACGTTCATAGTATTCTCATCATTCTCATGTACAACCATATTTCGGCAGCTTCCACATACTTCCGCTCTTTCTGCTAATTGTCTATGATTCGCTTCCGCACACTAGGATTGGCTCTATACAGTTCTTAAGAAGTCTTTTCCTCGCCTCAATGGACACAGATCAATTACAAAGAATATCCTTCATCTCGTGAAATGATGCTTTTGCTTGGGCTATCCTGTATTGAACTTCCTGTGTGCCCCTTTGAAAATAAAGTTTGTTCGTTCGTTCGTTCGTCCGTTCCTTAATACATCTTCCATCTGCGGTTATTCAAATAGCTAAATACTTAAACACAGTGACTTGTTTCAGAACTGTTCCATTAACTTTCATATTCATTCATTAATTCATTCAGTAGCATGTCCCTTGCAGAACCTCGCTTCCATAACAACCGTCCGGAAAACTTCTCGGTCATAAGTAAGATGTCCCGCGTCCGAAACACCCATCTGGAGATCGTCTGCTACATCCTTCACCCATCTTTTCTTTGGAATTCCTCTTCCTCTCTTCCCGGGCATATACCCCTTTATGATTGTTCTCTCCAAACTTTCATGACGTTTCAAGTGACAAAACTATTTCAGTTTTCTTTGTTTTATCGTCTTTAATAGCCAACATTCTTCAATATTGTCGTATGGATTCATTTATTCTTTTTTTTTGTATCCAAGATATTTTTAGAAACCGTCGAAGTTTTGTAGTTCTATGTCCCCCTGAACAATTTATACAGTTGTTTTA
This sequence comes from Cepaea nemoralis, assembly GCA_014155875.1. NCBI lineage: Eukaryota > Metazoa > Mollusca > Gastropoda > Stylommatophora > Helicidae > Cepaea > Cepaea nemoralis. The sequence continues at coordinate 106,817 of JACEFZ010028349.1, forward strand.
GTTTTTGAAGAGCAATAGATATTCGCCTTTTAATGTCCCTCATTGTATCACCATTGTTGGTAATTAATGACCCAAGATATTGGAAATTTTCCACAGCCTTCAATTTTACTTTGATATTGCATTTGGTTATTGGTGTTTTTCATTTAATAACCATTACTTGTGTTATTATATTTTATATTTAACAAATCAACGGAAGTTTACTTTACCGCCTGTGAATATAAATGTTGCAGAAAACCATACAATACACCGGGAAGACAAAGAAGAAACAGATCTGTTCAATAAGAACTCAATAATAAAAACAAAAGATTTTTTTATTAAGACAAATACAAATTAGTCTTCAATCCGTACAAGGGTCAGTGGACTAAAATATTGACTTCTCATCCTGGACTTGGGTACGTAAACTACAAGTACCTCAGCAGGTCTTGGTTTCCTTGTCGAGGGACACTGGTAATAGGGACAGCCCAAAACGCAAAAATCAGTCCAGTGGGGACTACGCTCGATTTCAAAGCGAGTAAACACAAAACAAAAACAAAACCAAAATTTAAAAAACAAAAGAAAGAAAGAAAAAAAAAAAGAAAAAAAGAAAAGAAAGTGACATATCACGAAAATACAGTTTAGGAAGGTAATTACGAGTGTGTGTGTGTGTGTGTGTGTGTGTGTGTGTGTGTGTGTGAATGAATGTGTGTGTGTGTGCGTGTGTGTGTGTGTGATGTACATGTGTGTGATGTATGTGTCAATGCGTGTCTATGTGAGTGTCAGTGTGTGTGATGTTTGCGCCAGTGTGTTTGTGTCTATGTGTGTGATGTGTGTGCCTGTGTGTGTATTTGTGTGCGCGCACAACTAATAACATCAGCTTCACACACTCATCAAATACGTGAAGTGACTTGAGAGTCATGATCGCCCATGCCTGCCACACATTAAGCACCCTTAGAAGAGGAAACTATAGAACTGAACTGATTCCCTGCCAAGCAAAAAATCGGTTTGGACAAAGCAAAGCTCACAATAAAATTAGCAAGCATTATAACGTAATTTCCATTTACTGAGCAGTGAATTTGCCGAAGATACCGCGGAATAAAACAAATAAAACGGTGACTCAAGTGAGGCGATATATCGCCCTTCTATCCAAATGGGGCCGCCGCCCTGGCCTAGGGGTTATCAACTTTCTCCGTAATCCCGTATACTCTCGTGAGTAACGTGACGACGGCGAGAATCGGTAACTTACGGTGTATGTGAGCCGGTCGCTCACAAAACAATGGCAAACTACTGAGCGTAATCTTGCCAAGAAATTAACAATCAGCTGAAAAATGCTGATGTTGACAGCGATGTCCTGTAAAGGATATGCAAACATTTAAAAAAAAATCCAAATGGGAGGTAACATTGCGCGATATATAATTCTTAAGCATTAAATCAGTTAATTTCATGAGAGATAAAATCCGTTACGGCAGCAAGGACTTGAACCAGCGGCCACTGCTGTATCACATCGGAAATACTGCTTACTCAGAAATCAGCCTTTCCACAATCAAAATAACGTATAAAACAGAAAGCTGAACCACACACAAGCACGAAAATACCTTCCCCCAGAGCAACGAGGATAACCCGATGTGGCACATGTATGCTGGACACGTCAAACTGTATTAACTTAAATATACCACTCACCCAGACATTCCACAATCAAAAATAGGTATAAAACAGAAGGATAAATGAGACACATGTATGAAAATACCTGCCACCACAGCAACGAGGATAACACAATGTTGCACATGTATGACACCGTCAAACAGTATCAGTTAAGAGACAATCGGCAACGGGTCGTCCCCATCATGCTCCATTCCTGTGCCAGTGAATATCACACAAAATGCTCCCCACTGTTCAATGTGAAAAATGTAATAGTCAAGAGTCTCGGCAATCCAACAGCCCGCACATGTACACTGTGCCTATTGCCACCGCCAGAACGCCAACACAAAAGTCATCCACGAAAACCACAGCTTATCGTCGATGGAGTCGGCAGTCACCAGAAAGACCTCATTGATCCGGGTTTTCTTACATGGCTCAGTGTTTTCCGCAGGGCGACCCGCCGAAAGTCTCGCACAAAGCACGAACTCCGCAGTTTCAGCGCCGACTCCCAGGAGTCTCCTGAAAAATGCATTCGTGAACCGAAAAGGCAAATCAATCTGTCAATTCAGCAACAGCCGGTAGCCATTGTTCCGAACATGCAGGTCACAGTACAGGACAGATGTAACAGCATTCCACGCGAATTTCACAGCTCACTGTGTCGCCCACGCAATCACTCAGTAGCAGGGCGACGGAACCATGAAACAATATCAACTCTAGTATATCAGTCACTCAGACATCACAGCCTTTCCATAATCAAAAACACGTATAAAATAGAAGGATAAACGAGACACATGTACGAACATACCTGCCACCACAGCAACGAGGATAACCCAATGTTACACATGGGACCCCCATGGACATTAGACACGTCAAACAGTATCAACTCTGGGATGGCGAAGATACACGATAGCGCCCAGGCTATGCCAACAAGGATTTTGATTCGGAACCCTTGAATAAAGGAGATAGTGCAATGAGTTAATCACAAAAACCTTTAGACGAGGTGGTTTTATATGAGGCTATGTCTTTCCATATATCTACATCATCATCAACGTCGTCGTCGTCCATGTCGTCGTCGTCGTCGTCGTCATCATCATCGTCGTCATCATCATCATCAATTGCCTTGCAGGTCGGCGTGGGAGATCATGCTTGTCCACAAATTGCGATTTCCGACTTCATGGATCAATTCATTTGTTGGCATAGTATTATATAAAACCACCTGGTGGGAAAACTCCCTACAATTTGAGAATATTTAACGATTCCTTATCTCTGCTGACATCTTGGGCATGAGAGTGCACGAGGCAGGAGAACTGGCCAGAGATCGAGAGGCTTCTCGACGCGTCAATATGAGAGCCACGGTCTACAAAGGATCTGCCACATGATGATAATCTCCGTTATTCTGGTGCCGGGAGATTTAAGGGTACGGTAAAAATAAAAGCCACGAAAGCAGAACAGTTTATACAACAGGTATGAGAACAAAATGGCTTTTATGCTAGCGAAGTTGATAGTGTACTGCATTGGTAATATCATGAGCGGGTTCGACACCTGAGCTGGTCGCTTGTCAAAGTGAGGCAATGGTATCAAACATATTCCTCCTTGCTCTCAGATCTACAAAATGGCGTGAAGCTCTCACATCACAGACACAAAGCAGGAAATTTCTTCTGGACAAAATAAAAAGAAGAAGATTGAGAACACAATATCCAGCACAAATATCATTGGCACCTTGCTGTCTTGACAGACCATTGTTTGTTACACTGTGCTTCAAAAAGGAATAATAACTGCAACCCGTGGCGGTAGCGAATATGACAGATCAGACCAATTAGCGCTGTAAATGTCTGTGCACAATTGGTGAATGAAAACACATGGCCATTTTCACCATCACGCACCATCTTACGTCTCATGCGCTCAGTGTGTGACCTATCTGCAATTATTTTTGTTTCTCTTTTTTCTTTATTCCATTTGTGATATTTGCTCTCCATGCAACACGTTCGATGGCGACTTGCTCCAATGTGCATTATCAGTGCCTGTATCAATCATGTCCACACATCTTTGTATCGTAGTATAGGCCGACCCTGAGATCTTTTACCCATCTGTAATTCACCAAAAAGATGTTCTTTGGTATTCTACCACCATCCATCCTCGTAACTGTCCTATCCTTCTAAGTTTACGAAGACTGAGCATGAAACAAACGGTCACACAACCTGATCTTTCCAATACTTCAGTTTTCAAGCTTCAAACTTTAAGTGCAAATAATGTAAAATAATAATACAAATAAGGACAATAATAATACAAATAAGGATAATAATAATACAAATAATGACAATAATAATACAAATAGGGACAATATTAATACAAATAAGGACCATAATAATAATACAAATAAGAACAATAATAATTCAAAAAAGGACAATAACAATACAAATTAGGACAATAATAATACACATAAGGACAATAATAATACAACGTCCTAAGGATCGTTATTTGAATATCACCGTGTGCCATGTCGAAAAGTTCTCAATTAATTTCCAAGCTCCGACAGATGCCTTAAAAACTGAATCAGAAACGTTGTTAGCAGAGAAAAATAAAAGAGAAACAAACAGCTCTCTTAGCGAATGCGAAGTCAGTTGTTTCAATACTGAAGAGCAGAAACTGTACAGAACTAGCAGACCTAAGAAGAGCACTACATCAACTATGTTAGATATCCAAAAGCGTTGTAATATAATGGATTTCATCTCATTGCGGCATACCTGGAAATGAAGAAGACGATCGATTATCAAAGCAAGGTGTAAGAATACTTCAGCCTGATATAGACACAACCTAGGATGAGACCATGCTATTTATCAGAAGCAAGTATAGAACCAAGTGGAAATCAGAGCATCCAGGTCACCAGAAAGGTGGTGCATATTACCAACTCAGTCGAATAGAACAAGTTATAATCTTTAGACTACGGTTGGACCACACAAGCCTAACATATCAAATGTTAAAATATAAAAGGAAAGATAAGAAACATTGATGAATTAATTGTTTAACTGTGGAATTGGTAAAATGACAGGTACACATGTATTGTAATAGTGTCCAACATACAGAGAACTGAGAAAAGTATGTTGGTCTACACTACACCACTTGAGGACAAACTCTATTTGGATATCAACAGGCATAAGGTGACTGTAACTTTCTTTGCATTTATTTATTTTAACGCCTGAAAGTGAACGAAGCAGAAGAAGAAGAAGAAGAAGAAGAAGAAGAAGCGGAGGAGGAGGAGGGGGAGGAGGAGGAGGAAGAGGAAGAAGAAAAAAAATGATGGTGATAACTACATCATAAAGTTAGTTGCATATCCGGTACATGACGTTGCAGTCAACCCCAGTAGTTTTTGACTGTTCGTGATATCTTGGCAAGTTTACGTTCAGTAGCTTGTCATTGCTTTCTGAACGACATCATACAACCGTCCTAATCATCAGTCGGCAGCGCCAAGATTCTAAGTTCAGTGTTGATTGTAATTGCATTAGTATATACGCTGACTTCAGAAGAAATTCCCTCTTTTATCTTTTTCCTCGTTCGCCCTAACCCTACAAATTACTTTGGCAGCGCTGTGTCTGATCGCAACTTAGCTGGAAACTAACACAGCGTAAACAACATTCTTCATGACAGTCGAAGAAGACAGATGAAAGAAAAATTTCTTTTGAATTCCACAAAAATACTAGTGCAATGACAACATTACTGGCCTTTGATATTCGTAATGTGATATTTCGTCTGTTTGGTTTCCGACTCTGTGTAAGTTTTGTGTAAAGTGGAGTTTATTCAAGATTAATCTATTTGTCATGTGGTTTATTTATCTTTTAGTTGTGGCTATCTCTTCATATTTCGACGTATTGCCTAGCCCCACAAGGGAACCAGAGATCTTGAGAAAATGATCTCAATGTTTTGATTAAAGTACAGCAACGAAGACATCCAAAATAGTTCGTTAAAACGTACAGAATCTAATTTCTCGTCTGGAATCATATTAGATATATGATCCAGCACAATATCTTTTATTCAACCCGCACATGATGGCTGATGTTCCTAGAATTCATTACCGGCTGGGTCAACTCGGGTCAGTGAAAGAAACCACCCTCACTCCCAAATGGGATACGAACATGTGACCGCTGGGTCGGCAGGCAGGCGTATAACCAAAGCAATAACAGGCTACACGTCCCAAGTGTGAAGTATACAACCTACAAGCCGATGTTCTCTATTATAGGTCCAATGAGCCTGAGTGCAAATCCCTGTCATCAAGAAATGTTTGTTTGTTGCACATGTGGCTCCATGACCGATCCAGTCTCACAAATTGGTACTATAAAATGTTCTGGGAAGTAAGGCGGCCGCCGTGATACTGACCAGAACATCCGTTGACAACCACGTGGTCAAGAGAATAGAGATCTTACACCACATACACACATCCACATGAATCGAAACACTTCGAAACAGGTACATTGGTACAACTATCTTCGAAAAGGCATAACATCTGACGGAAGATGACTTGTAGAGATTAGAACAAGAATCGCCGAGGTAAAAGTAGGTTTTTGCAAGATGGAAAATATACTCACAAATAAAAGGTTGTAACTGGTAGAGAGAGAGAGAACGGACCAGGGAGCTGTGTAGAACCTACATTGTTGTATGAAAGTGAAACATGGACAATAAGAAGACGAGCCGAGAAACATCTAATGGCAGCAGAAAATCAAATAGTACTATAAGCAAAGCGAAACACGAACAGAAAGTTCTTCAAGAAACGAACACTGTAAACCGATCAATTAAATTAGATGCACACAGTGAATATATTTAGGCATGTTATGTAGGAAAACAAATTTGAAAATTTCATGAAAACTTGCAAGCTTAATGGGTAAAGAACACAAGGAAATCAAAGAAATAAATAACTGAATGACTAGGCAACATGGCATAATCGACCAAGAACAGAGACATGATCCGAGATTGGTGATCGTGTGAGAAGGCGAAATATGACCGCCCACATCTATCGGCATTGCTTACGATAGTGGACCTTGCACCTTTTGTAACTGAGAGAGATAAGCCAGGATATAACACTTAGTGTGAACTGTAGAAAACAAACTTACAACTGGCTGTGAAGTGTAGGGGCCTGGCTACAGCGTCCAGTCGGTCAACACTGAGGGCAACTAGCATGTAGGTTGACGCGTACATCACCAGAACCTGGGAAGGCAAGAGTGTGTTAATGCTTTGTCTAATTTAGTCGTTCTCGCCCCCCCCCCCCTTCCCCTTCTTTCTCCTCCTCTTCCTCCTCCTCTACTTCATCCTCCTCCTCTTCTTCCCCCTCCTCCTCCTCTTCCTCCTCCTCTTCTTCTTCCTCCTCCTCCTCTTCCTCCTCCTCCTCTTCTTCCTCCTCCTCCTCTACTTCCTCCTCCTTTTCCTCTTCATCCTCTTTCTTCTCCTCCTCCTCTTCCTCCTCCTCCTCCTCCTCCTCTTCTTCTTCTTCTTCTTCTTCTTCTTCTTCTTCTTCTTCTTCTTTTTCTTCATTCTCCTCCTCCTCCTCCCCCTCCTACTCCTCCTCCCCTTCGTCCTTATTCTTCTCCCCCCTTTCCATCTCCTTCTTCTTTTTCGTCATCGTCCGATATTGTTTGTTTCGAACGTAAGTGCGTTGTATCACATTACAGCATAGCTGCGATATTTCCACCTTTCGACCGACACATCCGCCTTCTGTGAGAGTTCGTTGACAGGATTAGCATTCTCAGTTCCTCGCCTTCCAACACAATGTATACCCTTTGTGAATTTAAACACATAATCCACGAACAAAAGGCTGGACTATTTCTTGCCTGGCAAATTTCTCTACATCTCGTCAGGTGTATACTGTAACATTATATACCATATCAGTGAATAAATGAATTATACCTTTGCTGAAATACTTTAAATACGTTATCACTAATATTGTTGGAATATGAGGCAGTGCTCACCTAAAAAGATGCAGCGGAATATGCCATTTAAACTATCTATCATCTTCTTTCTTGGCCTCTATCCCCCCCCCCCCTCTTCTTTCCTCCAACTTTTCCATTGCGGCGACATACTCCAACTTGTCCCCTGTCATGACATGCTCAGAGACTACTACCAATACCATAACCAATACATACAACTACTTTCAAAATATCCTTTAACCGTTCTCTTGTTGTAACCAACAGTTTTGGGCAGCGCACGCACAAACAAAGACATAGACTCACGCACAAACAAAGACATACACTCGTACCCAGTGAACTGAACAAAGACATAGACTCGTACCCAGTGAACTGAATACTTCAAATTAGTAGACTCACCTGGGAAAACTTGTGCAGTTTGCAAAAAGTAGCGCCCGCGTACCAGTAGATGGTGATCTTCGTGATGAGGTCTGACAAGACGATCAGCGGCCCGTTCAGAAGGTCTGCCAAAGAAAGAAAACGTTGGTTGCATGTTCTTTACAGTACGTCGCAGTCAACCTCAGTATTTTAAATGATGTGTTTGATTTACTAGACAAGCTTACTTAGTAATTTGTCATTTCTTTCTGAACGACCGATACTCATACCATTGTACCAGCGCAGACGGTCTGCTTCTAAATCGACTGCAACTGTGTTTAGAACGCGGTATAACCCTGTCTCCACAGCGTCGGCTTGCCAAAAAGAGATTATTTGTACATTTGTAAAAAGCAAGTGTACTTACATATCAACTATCACCTATACTGAAACATCCAAACATACCTATGTCCGCAAAATGACAGATAATAAATAACATATTCACACCAACCCTATCCTACCAATCTCAAACAATCACACTATCCAGTGCCACCTATCGGACGCTGGAACGCCAATTATACCTCACCGCGACGCTTGACAGCAACAGAGGAAGATGATGATGGTGATGATGATGATGGTGATGATGATAATGGTGATGTTAACCATGTATATCATAGAGTAAACAGGGTGGCTTAATAGGTATAATGTGCGCCTCTAATTCGAGCAGACCTGATATGATTACCGTGGAGACAGTATATTGGATGCCGTTAGTAAAACAGAGCAATCAACCTCTGGTTGATTTCCTAGGCAAGTTTTAAGTTAGTTAGATTGTCATTGCTTTATGAACAAGAAGGTAACGTTTCATTCCAACTGACCAGTGTAGGGAATTAACCCCTTACCATACAAACAGCGCACCAGAAGTTTAAGAACTAGAGTGCTCTTATCCTTACGGCAACATAAACTGTGTAGTGTACTCCTCCCTGATCGGGGGTGATGGATCGGTAGTCTAGCCATCTCGGATAATGGCGAAAATTATGAAGAAAAATGTTCACGATGCGCATGCTAAACAGTTCTCGGTATTTGCAAGTGTTAGAAAGAGCAAGTCGAGGAGACCGCTGCGTAAGATCAGCTGTTTGTTGTCATTGAAAAAGATAACGTGAGAATAGTGTGCAGCGTACTAAGCCCACAGTATATCCCCAGACTTTATAAAGAGTGGGGTCATGGGTGTAGTCTGACTTGCGTAGTAGAAAAGGTTAATCCTCAAATCAGAAGGACAACATTCTAGTGACTTGTCAATGCCATGCCAAAACAAGAATAAGAACACCTAACATTATGTAGCAGAGTACAGGAAGTCAAACTGTTGACCGCACTTGGCGAGTAGCAATGCACATCAGTACGTTTGGAACTCAGCCACAAGTTGATTCCTGACTATACTCCTGTCAACGTGGTCAGATAAATAGTGGCTCCAGCGTGTTTTATAATAAAGGACCTTCTAGAAGTATCAGGTCGTGGTGACCATCTAGCGGCCAGCTACACGAACAACATTCCATTGCAATAGTGTATACGAGTGTTAGACAAATAAGGAGAAGAGTGGACAAGAATTCAGGATGTTGGAAAAAGTAGGAACCAAGAGTGGAAATGTGAGGTAGAATGGAGGATAACGAGCTTTATTTCCAAATATTTAAGAACTGAGCACACATGCCAAGTTATAAACCTTAACAGTGTGATATAAATTACAATAACCACACCATGATCTTGTAACCTGTCAATATTGTTGCTAAGGATGTCTAGAGTGTTAAGCTCGTGACATCACGGTGCAGACTAACACGATGACGCCATAAGAACAGTTTAAAAAGTTTAACTAGCAGTTTAAGCGTGTTTTTCGTGGATGACATCGTTACATATGTCCCCACCCTGTTGGTGTACATGTCCTGATACTTAATGGTTTCGTTAACAGTGCTAACTTATCAGCCGTGGAACAGAATTTGGTACAAACATACGCCTGTAATGTAATGCCTGCTGCATTTCCTTTCGGTACTGGGTTTCTGTGTGTTTGACACTCATCATCTTATCTCATATTTGTTCCTATTGTCCCTTGTGGTGTCAGGGTGGAGCATAAACAGCGGGATAGTACCTGTTAATGGGCTTCATATATCAAGATTCCCATGGAATCTTATTCCCTCTGTCCATCGTTTACATGGTCGTTCTCTTCTTCTGGTTTCAGCCTCAGGCTCCGAAGGTTGTGGGTTCGATTCCGGGCCGCATCCTTCAGTTCACGAGTGCATTTATCGGAGACTCCGCTGGAGCTATGTAGTTCTTGCTTTGTGCGACCCTTTCCGCGCTGCGGAAAGAGACTGAGCCATATGGGATTAAAACCCGGTGAAAAAAAGTCGACCCTGTCGACTTTTAAGCGACATTTTTTTTCTCTCTTCTGGTTCAATGTGGTTTGTACGTCATTGCTTGTTGTGGTATACTGTCACTTGACAACCTTGTTATGTGGCCGATCCTGTTTGACACTGAAATACGTAAAATCTGAGGAGAAAACATGGCCAGCCCTGATCTCATCCCATTAGCCTGTATGTCCCGTGCTGCACCATGACCTGGTTACATCCTAATATACCTCTCAGCGGATGTGACATTCCAGCATCGCTCTTGTACAGCCCGCTATTTTCTGAGATGGTAGAGGGGATGGAGAACTCTGCAAGAGTTTCTCTGGACATGGTTCTGACTGTATTCAGCATCAAGAGATGTGTCTCAGCACCAGCCTAACTTCATAAATGCATGCCACGTTAAGGGCTGGAGATACGATA
>JACEFZ010028349.1:120000-137500 GCA_014155875.1 Cepaea nemoralis
GTATCCTGAATAGACCAGGTCAATTTTAAGCATTCGAACCCGCCCTAATTGAGTTATAACGCATGACGACCGGGTCGGCTGGCGAACGTCAAGCCACCACCCTGGCACAGAACCCGTTGATGTCGTGATCACCAGGATCAAACGAGGGCTGTCTTGTCAGGATATTGGGTAGTTCCTGCAGCGCGTGACTTGTGAAAAGCTAACTTCATTTGTTTGACTAGAATTTCTGTCAACACCGGTGATTCTGTCACATCACGATAACCGGCCATACAAGCGTTAAGGAAGTGACCACTAAGGGGAGTTGTCGTGGGTCTGACAACTTCAATCCTGAGACACCTTTAGCTGCAAAATCCAACTTGCCAAGAACAGGTCTTCGTTGGGAGGCTATGCTTCTCTGGGCAATGCCAGGTAGAATAAGAATAAGAAGTTAAATCTGATATCATTTCCATGTACTCGAGTATAGATGCACTGACACCTTGCCAATAGTTTGTGCTGACAAAACGCATAATAACTACAACCTGTTTTGTCGACATGATGAAGATGCTTACGGATGTACAAATTGTTGAGAAAGACCTCACACTTGTAACACACATATATTGGAAATAACAAGCTGCCATTAAGATTGATAATGAAGTAGGTCAATATCAACCTATTAAGTATAAATACCAGCCATGGTACACAACCTGTGGTGATATTGACAGATGCAAAATCCGTAATAGAGGCGCTCCTGTCTGGGAAATTGCCAGTTCTAAGGACACTACTTTCTGAACTTAGCAGTCAGCGTAAGGTCACCATACAGTGGATACCATCCCACTGTGGAGTCCCCGGAAACGACAGAGCTGATCGATTGGCTAAGGAAGGAGCAAAAGAAGAACAGCTGATGTGCCCATTACATACCACCAAAAGAAAAGAATGATCAAATCAGTCAGAAGGCCACCAAACCCTACTCAAGACGACTACCACGTTATGGACAGACCAGAACATGTCATTCTTCTGCGCCTCAGAACAGGACACAATAGATTACGCAACCACATGTATACAAAATTCAAGATTGGTGACTCAGCCATGTGCACATGTGGTTTGGCGTCGCAGACAGCAGAACACTTACTCCAGGATTGCCCAAACTACAACATATCCAGGCGAACCTTCTGGCCTAGAGAGACAACAGTGGAAGATAAACTCTATGGAGCGCTGAGTGAACTAAAATAGACTGTTAGATTCATACAAGAGACAACATTGCAGTTATAAACATATTTCAGACGAACGAAAGAAGAAGAAGACGAACCTATTAAGAGAGATGTGCAACAGCGGTGTGTAATGCCTGCAGTCTGTTTTCCCTATACAGTGAAAATATGTTTTTAGACGTTTAGAAGATATGAAAAGAATCGCCATTGGGTGACGTAACATCAATCTTATAAATAAAAAAGGATGTGTGTGTGTATGTCCTTTATGCGTTCGCGAACGGCCCATCCGATTGAGATGAAATTTTCTACACGTCTTCCTTTCATTCCAGCGCAGCCAACTGTGATATTTTTTTAGTGTGAAATCGGCTGGTTACTTAATATTATTTAATTTTTCATTATAATTTCTATACAGCGAGGGGACTTAACTCTGTAAAAGTTATTTCAAAGGGCATAACTTTCAATAAATTTTCTGTATACCTTATAGTCATATTGTTGCATCGTTTTCAAAGATTTATAAACTATTTGTCTATAGTTATGTACCGGCATATGAGTTATAATAAATAATGCTACAATCTTTAAGGCATTTTCAAAGTTTTCATAAAAATAATGCATAATGCATAACATTGTAACTCATCTTTTTATGCTTACGAAGTTATCTACAGTCATGCAGGTGATTAGAAACAGTTTTCATTAGAAATAATGGATGGTGTGTGGAAGGATATTCTTTTAAGTTACTTTATTTTGTTGTATGAATTTAATGAGACGCTACCCACCAGGAGCTGGGCGAAGCCACGGCGGGTCAGATAGATAGACAGACCCACATGTTCACTGCAGTTATCTACAGGCATATGCGTTATAATCCCCCTCCTCCTCTTCTTCCCTCCTCCTCCTACCCTCTTCCTCTTCCCCTCCCCCTCTCCATCCTCCTCCTCCATCTTTCTCCTTCTCCTCCCTCCTTCTCCCTCTTCCTCCTCCTTCCTCCTCCTCCTTCCTCCTATTCCTTCCTCCTCCTCCTTCCTCCTCCTCCCTCTTCCTCCTCCTACCTCCTCCCTCCTCCTAATCACTCCTCTTCCTTCCTCCTCCCTTCTCCTCCTCTTTCCTCCTACTCCCTCCTCTTCCCTCCTCCTCATCCTACGTCCTCCCCCTCATCCCTCCTCCTCCCTCCTCCTCCTTCTCCTCCCCTTTTCTCCCTCCTCCTCCTCCTACCTCCTCCTCCTCCCCTTCCTCCTCCCTCTCCTCATTGCTCCTCCTCCCTTCTCCTCATCCTCTCTCCTCCGTCCTCCTCCTTCCTCTACCTCCTCACTCCTCCTCCTCCCTCCACATCCCTCCTCCTCCCTCTTCATCCTCCCTCCTCCTCCTCTCCCTCCTTCTCCTCCCTCCTCCTCCCTCCTCCTCCCTCTACCTCCTCGCTCCTCCTCCTCCCTCCTCCTCCTCCCTCCTCCTCCTCAATCTTTCTCCTCTCCCCCTCCTCCTCCCTCCTCCTCCTCCCCCTCCTCGTCCTGCGTTCTTCTCCTCCCTCCTCCTTCTTCCTCCTCCCTCTTCCTCCTCCCTCCTCCCTCCTCCTCCCTCCTCCTACTCCCTACTCCTCCTCCCCTCCTCCTATCCCTCCTCCTCCTTCTTCATCCCTCCTCCTCCCTCTTTTTCCTCCTCCCTCCTCCCCCTTCTCCTTGCTCTCCTCCTTCCTCCTCCTCCTCCTAATTACTCCTCCTCCCTTCTCCTCCTCTTGTCTTCCTCCTCCTCCCTCCTCCATCCTTCCCCCCTCATCCTCCCTCCTCCTTCTCCCTCCTTCTCCCTTCTCCCCCTCCTCCTCCCTCCTCCTCCTCCCTTATCCCCTCCTCCTCCTCCCTCCTTCTCATCCTCCTCCCTCCTTCTCATCCTCCTCCCTCCTTCTCTTCTCTCCTCCTCCTCTCTCCTCCTCCTCCTCCCTCTACCTCCTCCCTCCTCCTCCCTCCTCCTTCCTCCTCCTCCCACCTCCTACCTCCTCCTCCTCCTCTCTCCTTCTTTTAATCCCTCCTCCTCCCTCCTATTCCTCCTTACTCCTACTCCTCCCTCCTCTTCCCTCCTCCTCCTCTCTCCGCCTATCTCTTCCTCCCTCCTCCTCCTCCTCCCTCCTCCTCATTCCTCCTCCCTCCTCCACCTCCTTCTTCCACCTCCCTCTTCTTCCTCCCAGCTCCTACTCCTCCTTTTTCTTCTTCTGCTGCTGCTGCTGCCGCCGCTCCATTTATCCAAGTTAATTGTGGGGGAAGATGTAAAGACCTTTCAAGTGCTCTTTTTAATGCTTTTTGTAAGTTGGTCTTCGTTTATCTAGGTTGTTCTAACTGCAACCAATAAATGATTAGACAGACAGGCAGACAGACAGACAGAGAGACAGAGAGGGAGGGACAGACAGACAGACAGACAGACAGACAGACAGACGGGAACGGGAACTTATATGACTACTTATATGAATTAAATGAGATGCTCCCCATCAGGGGCTGGGCGAAGCCGGGCAGGGTCAGGCAGACAGATAGACAGACAGACAGATAGACAGTCGGGAACGGGAACTTATATGACTACTTATATGAATTAAATGAGATGCTCCACACCAGGAGCTGGGCGATGCCGGGCCGGGTCAGACAGACAGACAGACAGACAGATAGTCGGTAACGGGAACGAGAACTTATATGACTACTTATATGAATTAAATGAGATGCTCCCCACCAGGGTCTGGGCGAAGCCGGGCCGGGTCTGCTAGTCTTATATATAAAAGAGACTGTATGTGGGTGTGTCCTTTATATGCTCGCGAACGGCCCATCCGATTGAGATGAAATTTTCTACACGTCTTCCTTTCATTCCAGCGCAGCCAACTGTGATATTATTTTAGTGTGAAATCGGCTGCTTACTTAATATTATTTAATTTTTCATTTTACATTGTAATTTATATACAGCGAGGGGACTTAACTCTAGAAAAGTTATTTCAAGGGGCATAACTTTTAATAACATTGCTGTATACCTTATAGTCATATTGTTGCATCGTTTTCAAAGATTTATAAACTCTTTGTCTGTAGTTATATACCGGCATATGAGTTATAATAAATAATGATACAATCTTTAGGGCATTTTCAAAGTTTTCATAAAAATAATGCATAATGCATAACATTGTAACTCATCTTTTTATGCTTACGAAGTTATCTACAGTCATGCAGGTGATTAGAAACGGTTTTCATTAGAAATAATGGATGGTGTGTGGAAGGACATTCTTTTAAGTTACTTTATTTTGTTGTATGAATTTAATGAGACGCTACCCGCCAGGAGCTGGGCGAAGCCACGCCGGGTCAGATAGATAGACAGACCCACCTTTTCGCTGCAGTTATCTACAGGCATATGCGTTATAATCCTCCTCCTCCTCTCCCCTCCTCCTCCTCCTACCCTCTTCCTCTTCCCCTCCCCCTCTCCATCCTCCTCCTCCCTCTTTCTCCTCCTCCTCCCTCCTTCTCCCTCTTCCTCCTCCTTCCTCCTCCTCCTTCCTCCTCATCCTCCCTCTTCCTCCTGCTACCTCCTCGCCCTCCTCCCTCCTCCTAATCACTCCTCTTCCTTCCTCCTCCCATCTCCTCCTCTCTCCTCCTACTCCCTCCTCTTCCCTCCTCCTCCTACATCATTCCCTTATCCCTCCTCCTCCCGTTTTCTCCCTCCTCCTCGTCCTACCTACTTCTCCTCCTCCCCTTACTCCTCCCTCCTCCTCCCTTCTCCTCCTCCCTCCTCCTCCCTCTACCTCCTCCCTCCTCCTCCTCCCTCTACCTCCTCCCTCCTCTCCTCCTCTCACATCCCTACTCCTCCTCCCTCTTCCTCCTCCTCCCTCCTCCTCCTCCCTCCTCCTCCTTCTCCTCCTCCTCCTCCCTCCTCCTCCCTCTACCTCCTCCCTCCTCCTCCCTCCTCCTCCTCCCTCTGCCTCCTCCCTCCTCCTCTTCTCTCCTCCTCCCTCCTCCTCCCCCTCCTCCTCCTGCGTTATTCTCCTCCCTCATCCTCCCTCCTCCTTCTCCTTCCTCCTCCCTCTTCCTCCTCCCTCCTCCTCCCTCTTCCTCCTCCTCCTACTCCTCCTCCCAATTCCTCCTCCCTACTCCTCCTCCCCTCCTCCCTCCCCCTCCTCCTTCTTCCTCCCTCCTCCTCCTTCTTCCTCCCTCCTCCTCCCTCCTCCTATCTCCTCCTCCCTCTTCCTCCTCCTCCCTACTCCTCCTCTCTATTCCTCCTCCCTACTCCTCCTCCCCTCCTCCCCCCTCTCCTCCTCCTTCTTCCTCCCTCCTCCTCCTTCTCCTTGCTCTCCTCCTCCCTCCTCCTCCTAATCACTCCTGCTCCCTTCTCCTCCTCTCTTCTTCCTCCTCCTCCCTCCTCCATCCTTCCCCCCTCATCCTCCCTCCTCCTTCTCCCTCCTCCTCCCTTCTCCCCTCCTCCTCCTCCCTTATCCCCCTCCTCCCTCCTCCTCCTCCCTTATCCCCCTCCTCCTCCTCCCTCCTTCTCTTCTCTCCTCCTCCTCTCTCCTCCTCCTCCTCCCTCTACCTCCTCCCTCCTCCTCCCTCCTCCTTCCTCCTCCTCCCTCCTCCTACCTCCTCCCTCCTCCCTCTCTCTCCTCCTCTTAATCCCTCCTCCTCCCTCCTATTCCTCCCTACTCCTACTCCTCCCTCCTCTTCCCTCCTCCTCCTCTCTCCGCCTATCTCTTCCTCCCTCCTCCTCCTCCCTCCTCCGCCTCCCTCTTCCTCCTCCCAGCTCATACTCCTCCTTTTTCTTCTGCTGCTGCTGCTGCTGCCGCCGCTCCATTTACCCAAGTTAATTGTCGGGGAAGATGTAAAGACCTTTCAAGTGCTCTTTCTAATGCTTTTTGTAAGTTGGTCTTCGTTTATCTAGGTTGTTCTACCTGCAACCAATAAATGATTAGACAGACAGACAGACAGACAGACAGACAGACAGACAGACAGAGAGGGAGGGACAGACAGACAGACAGACAGACGGGAACGGGAACTTATATGACTACTTATATGAATTAAATGAGATGCTCCCCATTAGGGGCTGGGCGAAGCCGGGCAGGGTCAGGCAGACAGATAGATAGACAGTCGGGAACGGGAACTTATATGACTACTTATATGAATTAAATGAGATGCTCCACACCAGGAGCTGGGCGATGCCGGGTCAGACAGACAGACAGACAGACAGACAGACAGACAGACAGACAGACAGACAGACAGACAGACAGTCGGTAACGGGAACGAGAACTTATATGACTACTTATATGAATTAAATAAGATGCTCCCCACCACGGTCTGGGCGAAGCCGGGCCGGGTCTGCTAGTAACATTATATATGTGGATGATACAGAATTGATTGCAGCCAATGAACCGGACCTGCAGCATTTAGTAGATACGGTTATTTTACAGAGAGAACACAACAACTTGGGTAGAATTAAACAATAAGAAGACAGAGATTATGGTTGTCCCTAAGAAGAAAGAAATACCACAATGTAATATAATGATAAATTGGAATATTCTTAAACAAGTGAATTGGTACAATTATTTCGGAACAGTCTTAACATTTGATTGGAGGTGCCTTGAAGAGATTAGAACAAGAATCGCTATGGCGAAATCATACTAACTATTGAAAAGATGTCATTTGCAACGAGAAAAAGCGTGTTGAA
The DNA here is from genome assembly GCA_014155875.1 of Cepaea nemoralis. Lineage (NCBI taxonomy): Eukaryota > Metazoa > Mollusca > Gastropoda > Stylommatophora > Helicidae > Cepaea > Cepaea nemoralis. Next base: position 126,846 of record JACEFZ010028349.1, read on the forward strand.
GTGCAACAAAGAACCTGTACTTTTGTAGGGATGTGAAACGTGGACAATGAATAGACAAGCTGAAAAAAACATCTAATGGCAGTGGAAATGTGGTGTCTGGGGAAAATGGAAAGAATAACATGGACGAAGAGAAACACCAACGAGCAAGCCCTACTTGAGACAATTGAAAGCCGCAAACTGATTAGAGATATTAGACGTAGACAATTAAATGTGTTTGGGAACGTTATGATAGGGGAACAGCACAAGGAGGAAGGCAGAGAAGTAAATATTTGGATTGTCTGACCATAAGGCATGGTCGGGACAAGAACACAGAACTGATCCACGAATCTGGTGATCATGTAAGATGGCGAAACATGACCGCCCACGCTTACTGGCATGGCACAAGATGATGATAGCGGAGACCATAGATGCTGTTGTACTTCTCCATAACACATAAACATAGGCTGATTTGTAGAGACCATGTGTTGCCAATGCAGCATTATCCCTCTCTCGGCCTGTCTAGTTTACTCAATAGGAAAAGTAACACCAATGCAAATGGAACAAGACTAGCACAGAAGCTGTCGGATCAGCAAAGCAATGCTCTTACTGCCCGACTGTCAGAGCTTCGATCCCAGACCTGTTGCCAACTAATGCTCAGGGCTAGGCCTGCCCTGCATTGACATTTAGTCTTTACATTGCATTACTCGCACTAGGTTACGGCTTGTCCAACTGATATCCTCCGTCCGAAGTAGTTGGCGCAATGTGGGGTGTCGGGTTTCACTGAGTATAGATACATAGTTATTTTCATGGTGTATACAATATTACCAAAAAACACCCGGGGTGAATAGTATTCTGTCCGATCATAGTTTGCCAACAAACAAGGCCACTAACCATCCAATGCTATATCCAGAGAGACAGGAAAGTATTGTATATACCGATAATAACAACTATTATTCGATCAAATTAATCAGAGTATATGCATGTATTCGTAACTATACCCGCCCATGACACAATACGTATCAAGCTACTGAGCCTTCATTGTGAAGGGGAGAATATAAAGGATGCTCTATTTACCTTGTCATTGTGAAGGGCAGAATATGTAGGATGCATTATTCAACTTGTCGTTGTGAAGGGCAGAATATGCAGGATGCTCTATTCACTTTGGCATTGTGTATAATATGTACAATACTCTTTACAGGTCAAAATAATTATTCTTCTATTGATAACAACCATTCTGTCAATGAACACTGCCACTTATTGCTAGAGTATGCAGAGTATGGCAGGAGGATCTTGAATCTGAGGAATTAAGGCCGCCTGGCTAGTGCAGTCTCCGCGAACTGTGCAGGTTAGAGTTTTCTTTTTGCCCCCAACAGAAAAAAAACATCCACACCTTACCGAGGATTCGAACCCGGGTCTCCCGAAGGGGAATCCGGTATTCCAGCCACTCGGCCAGCCGCTCCTCAACAACCATTCTATTAACATCAATGCCCGATTTAAACAATTATATGTATATTCACAATAATCATTCTGTTCGCAATAAATGTTAGATTTACAATAATAACCTTTCCACTTACAATAGCCCTTAGCTTTAAAGTAACCCCTATTTTTACAACAACCCGTCGATTTAAAACAACTTTGTATTTACATAAACCCTTAGATTCAATGCAAACCTTCTGTTTACAATCACCCGTCAATTTACAATAGCCCTTTGATTTACAATATCCCTTACCTTTTCAATAACTCTTCTATTAACAATAATCCTATAATTTAGAAAAAAAGCTTCTGTTCACAATAACCCTTCTATTTACAATACCATTTCTGTTTACAATAACAACTCAATTGACAATAACCTTTGTTTTTGTATTGCGGCGTACCGAATGACTAGAACACCCGGGTTCTCCTTCAGGAAATCGGGGTTCGAATCCTCGGTAAGGTGTAGATTTTTGTTTCTGTCGGGAGCGAAAAGAAAATCTTAACCTGCACAGTTTGCGGCGACTACAGCAAGACTTCCCTGTCCTACACTGCAAGGTTATCATCATCAAGTGAACTGCCAACTGGCGGAGGCGTTCATGGCTCTCCACAGATATCGGTCTTTGGTGTCCTGGATCAACTCTGCCTATGATATTCCTCCATGCCACCGTCTCAATCCGCAAGGTATAGGGTGTATTTTTAATGACTGTGCAGTGTTTGTAAATATTGCCTGTCCAAATTTTGTATTCACCCTCAGTAAACTTCATGCAACATAATAGGTAAATACAAAACTTGGACCGGCAATATTTTCAAACACTGCACAGTCATTAAACATACACTATAGACAGTAGGTGACACTGCCAGTATAAAATAATCTTTCTGTTTACAGGAGAGCAGCGGTAGCACACTGACCAGCCCTCAGGCCTGGTGGTCATGTGTTCGAATTCCCATTGAGGCAGATTTGCACACACTTGTCTGGGTGCCAGATCCACCCCTCCTGTGACGGATACCAGCAAATTTAATGGGAAGTAAAGGCGACTGGTGTAATATTGACCACACACCCGAGTCTCGTGGCGAAGTGGTTACATTGACAGACTCGTGTTTCCAAGGTTGTGGGTTCAATTATGGGCTACGTTGTTTGATTCACGAGTGCAATTTTATTGAAGACTCTTGGTAGTGATCACTGGAGCTACGGAGTTCGTGTTTTGTGCGACGTTTTCGGCAGGCCGACGCGGGGAAAGAGACCGAACCATATGGAATAAAACCCGGTACAATTAAGCCGACCCTCTAGCCCTTTAAACCCTGTTACAAGCCATTGAATGCAGATTGTTGTATAACAACATATGGCTAGCACCATATGCCCAAAGCGCCTCGAGGTGCGTGAAAGGGTCCTATAGGTATTCTTACCTTGTAGTACTCAGGTATATATTGAATACTTTCGTTGTTGGAGCTTCCATTCTGCAAAACGTTGTCTCTGATAAGTGATTGGGTATTTGCTGGACTAGTTACAGACACTGAAGTCTGCTCTACCAATGTTGCCATTGTAAGGACTGGACACCATGAATCTCATACAGAAGGGCATAGACTTTAACTCTGTAAAAAATGTTTAAAACAACAGGAATTTAAAATGTAGCGGGTTGTGAATTATTCCTTTGTAGAGATTGGGCCACATAACTAGGCTACCAACTACCAGTATACCATGACATCAATGGAACCAGAAGAAGAGACCGACCATATAAACGATGAACAGAGGAAAGAACAGAATACATATACATCTCCATATAAAAAGCACATACACGGGCACTCTCCCGCTGTTTATGCTTCACCTCGACACCACAAGGTACAAGAGAAACAAGATGAGATAAGCTGAGATGAGATAAGAGGAGAGATTGGGCATCATTGTCTTTTCATATTCATGCCTTATGGGGATACACATTTTTCTGTCGCATGTACTGCCAATCATTTCTGATACAGACGTTCCTCTTAACCATAATGCCTAACTGTCTGGGTTATTCTCGCTTGGTCTTCCCTGCCCCTCCTCCTGGAATTGTGAAGATACGAAACATGATGATCCTTACACTTCATACACCCAGAGGAGGCTCATGCTTTGGGTCTTGATTTTTCTTTCTTTCTCATCCCGACCATCCACCCGGTGAAATGTTTATGGACCACTAAAACAGAACAAGAATGGCGGCAAAAAAACAGATTAAATTACATAATGAAAAGAACATCAATATGTTTCAAGCAAACAATAACAACAGCGACGCCAGACAATATGTCTCATTTTTATTGTCCACTCGTAACTTGTATCTCCAGGGAATCTGCGAATGTGCACCCATAGATCCAAATGCCATGCAACAAAATCTCGCGTGCCGCAGAGGCCAGACGAGATTCTCATTGGAGGATCAAGCTTGTCCAGTTGCCATACGTAGAGTTATTTCCCCTGCACGAGTTAATTATGGTACGTTCGGATCTGGAGGAAGGAAACTGTCCACAGTGGAACAATTTACCAGAAACAAAAGGAATACTTTAAAGCTGCAGAGGACACATTGGTATTTGGCATGCGGGATATGACGTGGTTAGATCTGGAATGCCACATTGCCATATAAGGAAATCACATGTAGCCGTGCTTATTTGTTTGGCCTTTGAACGCAGGGCGGACTTGTTCCGGTATAAAATCGGACAGCTATGTGTCTGGATCGTACTGATTTTGGGAATCAGGGGAAGCTTAAGTATGGATAATAAAACAGTGATATGGTCAGAGAGTTGGCGTCATGGGATAATTCAGAATAGGAAATTAGAGATAAGATTTGATGTAGCTTGCATGAGCATGTAAGCGGGGCTATAACGCTAACATGTATGCATGTTGCAGTCCACGCGCATTGAGTTCATTTCTTCTTCTCTAACTTCTTCTCTACTAGTCCCTCTATTTCATTGTTGAGATCTTCTCAGAGATAACAAGGCAAGGACAATGTTGTTTGAGGATGAGTACATAAGTACAATTTAAAGTTGGCCGCCGTACTTTTGACATGCACCAAATAGGAGCAGCGTTCTGTTATCAGTTTGTCTTTGTGTAATCAGGAGTACAACTTATAAACATTCGTCGGCGAAAGAAGGTCCATTATGGCGTTGCCTGTCAGTCCTGCAAGTGTATCAGTGGAGTAGGCAGTTCCAAAACTGCGAGACTTCTGTGACAGACTGTTCACGACCGGGTCAGGCACACCCAGTAGTGACCACAGAGTGGTTACGCACTCGACCAAAAGCCATTTTTCTTTTCTTTTCTATAGTAATCCAAGCACTTTATCGGCGGTGGAGGACTTGCATTTAACGCAGTTGTGACAATATTGAAAAATGATATATTTGTTCTTTATTTTTTTTTTCCCCAAAATATATTAACAAATTTACCATAAGAAAAAACAAATCGGTTTTCACTTGAAGCCTCCTATGAGTCATCATCAGCATTTAAACAAGTTACATTAACATACCTAAATAGGTACATGATCCGTTTACACACCTTAAGCGTGATCTGCATATAATGAGCAACCCATAGTTTATACACCGATAGGCACTCCATATGTACGCAATATCACTCCGATCACCTTTACTTCCCAAATATGTCACAGTGCTATTATAAGCTGAGCCAGTTTTTAAAATCCATGTCGTTAGTGAATCGAACCTATAACCACCGGGTCAGCAGTCAAACGATGTCTAGCCACTAGTCCAACATCTCCCACACTAACATAAGCCACGGGTTAAGTACAAGGCGACAATATAACGGAAAACTCCGAAGCATCAAATTATAATGACCAGCTCTAAGGTTGCTCGAATAGCCACAGTTATAATGACCAAAAAATTAATCCAGACACACAGAATGTTTCGTTTTTTTTTTCTGCATTAGAAGATAATATTTAACAGCAGCCACAAAACATGAAAATCTTATTGCAATTAATTATTAATTAGAATTATTACAGCAGATGCTCTCACGAGCAGGAGAAGGAGATGAATGACGACATCAAGTATTGGTTTCTTTTTGGATGTTGGGCTCAGAACGTCGGTTTTCATAATTATTTTCATTATCGTCTCCTTCATTTTCTGTCAATCACTCTGTTTGTGACTTTAATAACAACGTATGATATAGCGTTCACTAATATGGCCACGTCCTTCTTTCTCTCGCACGTCTCAGGCACTACCACAGGTACTACAACCATCACCCCAACCGCCGCTGCTGCTGCTACTACTGCTACTACTGCTACTGCTACTGCTACTGCTACTGCTACTACTACTACTACTACTACTACTACTACTACTACTACTACTACTACTACTACTACTACTACTACTACTACCACTACCACTACCACTACCACTACCACTACAACTACCACTACTACTACCACTACTACTACTACTACCACTACCACTACCACTAAAGCAGTGTAGAAGGAGGAAAGCACCTTGTTTTGCGGCGCACATCGCTTTTGCGCCGCAAAGGGCGATAACTCCCAGATCCCCAAAGGGCGATAACTCCCTGATCCATAAAGGGGCGATAACTTTTCGGTTTTTTTTCTTTAAAAAATGTAGGGGTGGTCAGAGTGGGTGTAGGTCACGTGTAGTGTACAACATAAAAAATACAACATAAAACATTCAAAATAACAAACAAACGAGTCAAGTAAGGTATATAATAATTTTTAATAAAAAATGTATAGACAACGTTATAAATTGTTTTTTTCCCCTTGGCGGGGAAGTGTGGGAAAGTCTGGAAGGTAGTACCGGGGAATTATACGTCGGCAAGTGTGGGAAAATCTCCGGCGGGTGTGACGTTGGTCGGTTCATAACAGACGTGGAGGGGTGCATACGGAAAAAGTCATTAAGTAACGGGTTGTAAAAACGTGGATGACTGGTATGTTAAAATATTTTGAACTGTTAGCACATTGGCGGTGTACATTAGTAGGAATAGAAGGAATAGTTGCGGTGGCGATAGTAGTAATAGTGGGTATGGCTTAGTGAAATTAGTTTATAAGGGGTGGTTATTAGTGCTATGTATAGGGTCGTAGTGGCTTATTCACTAGCGGCACACGTGTTACAAATGAAACCTTAAAAAGTAAAGTAGTTGATTGCAATGGATATGGTGTAGTGTCATTCAGTGTTAAGGGGTGGGTAGCAGGTAATAGTGGTCAAGAGGTGGTCAAGCAGTGGTCAAGTAGTGGTCAAGTGACGAAATTGTCGGGGAAAGTATGTGTAGTGAAACGGTAGTGGATAAAGTTGTAGATGACGTGGTCAAATAGTGGTCAAACAAGGGTCAAGTAGGGGTCAAGTGGTCGAGTGACCACTTAAATTGTCGGGGAAAGTATGTGTAGTGAAACGGTAGTGGTTAAAGTGATCGATGACGTGGTCAAGAGGTGGTCAAGTAGTGGTCAAGTAGTGGTCAAATGGTCGAGTGACAACTTTAATTGTCGGGGAAAGTATGTGTAGTGAAACGGTAGTGGATAAAGGAGTAGATGACATGGTCAAATAGTGGTCAAGCAATGATCAAGTAGGGGTCAAGTGGTCGAGTGATCACTTAAATTGTCGGGGAAAGTATTGTAGTGAAACGGTGATGGTGATATAAGTAATGACATGATCAAATAGTGGTCAAGTAGTGGTCAAGCAGTTGTCAAGTGGTCGAATGACCACTTAAATTGTAGGGTATGGTACGTGTAGTGAAACGGTGTTGGTTAAAGTGATCGATGAGGTGGTCAAGTAGTGGTTAAGTAGCGGTCAAGTACTGATCAAATGGTCGAGTGACCACTTAAATTGTAGTGTAAGGTACGTGTAGTGACATGGTGATGGTTAAAGTGAGCGATGACGTGCTCAAGTAGTGGTCAAGGAGTGGTAAATGGTCGAGTGACTACTTAAATTGCAGTGAAAGTAGGTCTAGTGACATGGTGATGATCAAGAGTTGGTCAAGTGGTGTTCAAGTACTGGTCGAGTAGTGGTCAAGGGTCAAGGGGTGGTCAAGTGACCCCTTAAGTTGTAGGGGAAGTTACTGTAGTGACAGTAGTGGTTAAAGTGAGCGACGACATGATCAAGATGTTATGTCGACTGCTAAGTTCAGAAAGTAATGTCCTTAGTATTGGTAATTTCCCCAACAGGAGCGCCTCGAGCATTGATTTGCATTGGTCAATAGCACCTAGTGGTACAGTCGACACACATGGACAATAGTTACATCCGGTAAAAGATGGCGTCGCACCCTATCACACATGGGTAATTGCTACAACCAGACTACGGCTCATTCGCTAAAACATGTCAAATATGGCGTCACATCCGGTCACATGTGTAATGGTACAGCCGAGACAAGGTCTCATTGGCTAAAACCAGTCCAAGAATTCCCTGCTTCCGATCACATATATAAGGGTACAGCCACTACACGTGGCTAATGACTCAACCGGTCAAAGATGTCGATGCATCCAGTGACACACATAACGATACACGTGGAACACGTGGCTAATAACCCAATCGTTCAAAGACGGCGTCGCATCCGGTCACGGGGGTAATGGTACATCTGAGACACGTGGTTAAGAGGGAAACTATAGAAAAAGGGTGTCCTATTGGTTGTCGAGTCAGGGAACCTAACGTATGATGATCACTGTGGATAGGCGTGAATACACTGCATCATCAACACCGCATCCGAAGGGTAAAATGGTCACCCCCTTATCTCTCTCTTTTCTATAACCGTGTAGTCCTAGTGTTACCGGGTTACACCAAAGGACACCCGGGCATCAACACAACATAAACTGGTCTCGAAAATCCCATACGCACGTGTAAACAACTAATCACAGTTTCCGACTAAGCCTTTCTCATACTCATAGTACAGAGATGTGATCATCGATGCTAGTCGGGGAAGTCGTATCTGTACGTAACAACTATCGGGTCATACAACGACGAGTGGGTAGTGGATGTTAACAGATACACACAAACACAACAAACTGCCCCGACTCAACCTTAGGCAATGCACGTAACATGACAGGTCACATGTCCGCCGTCATAAGCAGCGACGTTATCACGTAGCAAATTAGACATCCACACTTTCATTTCCTTTCTATGTGTCCATAGTGTCTTTACATCTTTCTCCAGAAAGCCATTTCCAAGACCAATATATGTTTTTTTCAGTGTACCTGCTCAGTGCCACACTTCACAACCAGACAAAAGTACACCTTCTATGTACCACTTCAACCGTCAAATAAGAAAATATGTTAGACAAAATATCAAAATTATTGATCAAATACAGAAATATCTCGTCCAAACTTATAAAAAGTAGGAACATTTGTTAACCTATTGGGAAAATATCAATCAAGTAGGAAAGTTTGTTAGTCAAATAGAAAACATATTGACCACGTAACGATATATCTTGTCCACACTTATGAAAAGTAGGGAAATTTGTTAGTCAAATGAGAAAAAAGATTGCCCAAGTAAATAAATATCCCTACCAAACTTATGAAAAGTACGAAACTTTGTTAAGCAAGTATGAAAATGTATCGACCAAACAGAGAAATATATCACCCAAACTTATAAAAAGTAGGAACATATGTTAACCAAATGGAAAATATCTTCGCCAAATAGGAAAATTTGTTAGCCAAATGGGGAAAATATTGTCCAAGTAACGAAATACATCGTTCAAACCTACGAAAAGTAGGAAACTTTTGTTAATTAAATGTGAAAATTTTGGCCAAACTTCAACCAAACTTATAAATATTTCAAGTAAACTTATAATAAAAAAATAGGAACATTTGTCAGCCAAATGGGAAAAAGGTCGGCCAAATACAGAAATAATACATCCAGATTTATAAAAATTAGGAAAATTTGTTAACCTAATGAGAAAAATATTGACCAAGTAAAGAAAAATTTACACCACATTTACAAAAATTAGGAAAATGTGTTAAACTAATGAGAAAGAAATATTGGCCAACTAAGAAATCGTGTTAACGAAATAGGAAAATGTATCGGTCAAACTTATAGATGTCTCGTTTAAACTTATAACATATATGAAAATGTGATAGGCAAAGATGAAAAACAATGGCCAAGTAATGAAATATCTCATCCGAACTTATAACAAGTAAGAAAACATGATAGTAACATCAAGAAATATGTCGACCGAAGTAATGCAATAGGCAAAACGATGGACAAACTTATAAACATGTCGACCATTACAAGAAAATGTTACCCATATTAGGCAAAAAATTGGCCAACGTATGAAATATCTCGACCAAACTTACAAAAAAGTACGATAACTTGTCGACCAAAGTAAGAAAATTGGTTAGCCAAAGATATAAAATAGTGGCCCAGTAAAGAAATATCGCACCCAAATTTTATAAAATGTATGAAAATGTGTTAGCCAACGGTGAAAACTATTGACCAAGTAAAGACATTTCTTGTCCAAACTCATAAAAAGTAGGCAAATTTGTTAACTAAATGTGAAAATTAGCGGTCAAACTTATAAATATCTCCACCAAACTTATAAAAAGTAGGAAAATGTGTTAGCCAAATGTAAAATTTTTTGACCAAGTAAAGAAATATCTCATCCAAACTTATAAAAATGTCGACTTATATAAGAAAATATGGTACCCAACGTAGGAAAAATAGTGGCCGAGTTACGAAATAGCTCGACCAAACTTATAAAACTTAGAAAAATATGTCGACCTAAGCAGGACAATGTGTTAGCCAACGATGAAAAATAGTGGACATGTAAAGAAATACCGCATCCAATCTTATAAAATGTAGGAACATTTCTTAGCGAAATTGACAAAACTGTTGACTAAACTTATAAATATCTGATCCAAACTTATGAAAAGTTGCAAACTTTGTTAAGCAAAGGTGAAAAATATTGTCCAAGTAAAGACATGTTTCAACCAAACATATAAATATATCATCCAATCTTATAAAAATGTTGGCCAAATACAAAAATAGCTCAACCAAACTTATAAAAATCTAGGAAAAAATATTACCCAACCCAACTAAAATGTCGACCAAGGTTATAAATGTCACATCCAAACTAATGAAAAGTAGGAAATTTTATTAACCAAATGTGAAAAAATATTGACCACGTACAGACATATTTCAATCAAACTTATAAACTTGTCGTCCAAAGTGATAAAAACTAGGAAAATCTGTCAACCAGTCTAAGAAATAGCTATGGAAAAGTAAGAACTATGTCGACCAAGCAAAGAAAA
>JACEFZ010028349.1:142500-160000 GCA_014155875.1 Cepaea nemoralis
AACAGTGGTTGATTTTGTTCCCGACATTTTTCTTGCATTTGTCGCAATGAGAATATCATATCAATGGTAGACTGGTTCTGTCGAAAGCCACACTGTGATTCGGGGTAGACGTAGAAGTGATATTATATACAACAATAAGAAAGAAACAAACAGCTTTATTTGGTCATGTGATGATAAGAGAGGCATTGGAGAACATAGTGACGACTGGAAAGATCAAGGGGAAGAAAGGGAGAAGCCGACCAAAAGAAATGATGCTGGATGAGTTGAGACGATTGCATGGAGGAATACCAACAGAGTTCGCTAGCTGGCAGGGCACTTGCTGATGATGATATATAAACTAACTACCAACATATAACTAAAGTCACTAACATCATGTAACTAAACTCAGTAAGTTCATGTAACTAAATTCACTAACATCATGTAACTAAACTAATTAACATCATGTAACTAAATTCACTAACATCATGTAACTAAACTAATTAACATCATGTAACTAAATTCACTAACATCATGTAACTAAACTAATTAACATCATGTAACTAAATTCACTAACATCGTGTTACTAAATTCACTAACATCATGTAACTAAACTAATTAACATCATGTAACTAAATTCACTAACATCATGTAATTAAATTCACTAACATCATGTAACTAAACTAATTAACATCATGTAATTAAATTCACTAACATCATGTAATTAAATTCACTAACATCATATAACTAAACTCACTAACATCAATCAATCAATCAATCAATGATGTGCCATGCCGGAAAGCGTGGGCGGTCATGACTCGCCATTTCCCTCGATCACCAGTGTCGTGGATCAGCTCAGTGTTCCTGTCTTGTCCATGCCATGTGGCCAAGCAATCCAGGTATTTTCCTCTCGGCCTGCCTCTTGGTCTGTTCCCATCGATCTTGCCAGTTGTCACCAAGTTCTCCAATCCATTTCTTCTCATAACATGTCCAAACAATTTTGACTGTCTACGTCTAATTTCTCTAATCAGTTTACGATGTTCATTTGTCTCCTGTAGTACTTGGTCATTGGTTTTTCTGTCTGTCCATGGTATTCTTTGCATTTTCCTCAGAAACCATATTTCTGCAGCCATCAGATGTTTTTCAGCTTGACTGCCCATTGTCCAAGTTTCACATCCATACAAAAGAACAGGCTCTATGTATCCCCTCAACACTCTTTTTCTCGTTTCAATTGACATCTTTTTATTGGTCAGAATGTTTTTCATCTTGCTAAAGGCTACTTTCGCCATGGCGATTCTTGTTCTAATCTCTTCAAGGCATCTCCCATCAGATGTTATGACTGTTCCAAGATAATTGTACCGATTTACTTGTTGAAGAATATTTCCATTTACTTGTATATTACATTGTGGCACTTCTTCCTTCATAGTGACGACCATAACCTGAGTCTTTTTACAATTTAATTCTAACCCCAGCTGCTCACTGTGTGCAACAACCGCATCTACTAATTGTTGCAGGTCCTGCGCATTGTCTGCAATCAATACTGTATCATCTGCATATCTAATGTTATTGATGTTTCGTCCTCCAATGCTGATTCCATTTATATCCTCTACGTTTCTGAAAATATTTTCACTGTATAGGGAAAAAAAAGATCTGGAGAGATCACACATCCCTGCCTAACACCTCTCTTAATTGGCTGATACTGTCCCACTTCATTATCAATCCTTATTGCAGCTTGTTGTTTCCAATATATGTTCACTAACATCATGCAATTGAATTCACTAACATCATGTAACTAAACTAATTAACATCATGTAACTAAATTCACTAACATCATGTAACCAAACTCACTAACATCATGTAACTAAATTCACTAACATCGTGTAACTAAATTCACTAACATCATGTAACTAAACTGATTAACATCAAGTAACTAAATTCACTAACATCGTGTAACTAAATTCACTAACATCGTGTAACTAAACTCACTAACATCATTTAACTAAACTCACTAACATTATGTAACTAAACTCGCTAACATCATGTAACCAAACTCACTAACATCATGTAACTAACCTCACTAACATCATGTAGCTAAGTTCACTAACATAATGCAACTAAAATCACTAACATCATGTAACTAACCTCACTAACATCATGTAACTAAACTCACTAACATCATGTGACTAAACTCACTAACATCATGTAACTAAACTCACTAACATCATGTAACTAAACTCACTAACCTCATGTAACTAACCTCACTAACATCATGTAACTAACCTCACTAACATCATGTAACTAAACTCACTAACATCATGTAACTAACCTCATTAACATCATGTAACTAACCTCACTAACATCATGTAACTAAACTCACTAACATCACGTAACTAAACTCACTAACATCATATAACTAAACTCACTAACATCAAGCAGCTAAGCTCACAAACATCATGCAACTAAACTCACTAACATCATGTAACTAAACTCACTAACATCATGTAACTAACCTCACTAACATCATGTAAATAAACTCAATGACATCATGTAACTAAACTCACTAACATCATATAACTAACCTCACTAACATCATGTAACAAAACTCACTAACATCGTGTAGCTAAACTCACTAACATCATGTAACTAACCTCACTAACACCATGTAGCAAAACTCACTAACATCGTGTAGCTAAACTCACTAACACCATGTAGCAAAACTCACTAACATCGTGTAGCTAAACTTACTAACATAATTTTCCTACAATTACTAACATCGTTTAACTAAAATCACTAACTTGATGTAACTAAACTCACTAACATCAAGTACCTAAAATTACTAACATCGTTTAACTAAAATCACTAACATCATGTAACATAACTCACTAACATCATGTAACTAAACTCGCTAACATCATGTAGCTAAGCTCACAAACATCATGCAACTAAACTCACTAACATCACTTAACTAAACTCACTAACATAATGTAACTAAATTCATTAACATCATGTAACATAACTTGCTAACATCATATAAATAAACTCAATGACATCATGCAACTAGACTCGCTAACATCATGTAACTAAACTTACTAACATCATGTTCCTACAATTACTAACATCGTGTAACTAAACTCACTGACATCAAGTACCTAAAATTACTAACATCGTTTAACTAAAATCACTAACTTGATGTAACTAAACTCACTAACATCAAGTACCTATAATTACTAACATCTTTTAACTAAAATCACTAACTTGATGTAACTAAACTCACCAACATCATCTAACTAAACTCACTAACATAATGTAACTAAACCCAACAACATCAAGTAACTAGACTCACTAATACTGTCTGATTTTGTCTTCTGTTCTCTATTATGTCATTCGACATCTCCTTCCCTCCCTCTCTCCCTCCCCTCCCTCCCTCCCTCTCTCTCTCTCTCTCTCTCTCCTCTCTCTCTCTCTCTCTCTCTCTCTCTTTCTCTCTCTCTCTCTCTCTCTCTCTCTCTCTCTACGCCGAAAAAGTTAACCCGGTCAATTAACGCCCGAAGAAGCCGGATGTGTCGGCAGAAAGGCGCAAATATCATTTATTATAAATCAACAAGCGCAAAGCAATTACATCGAGAGCGGTTAGGATCGACTAGCCTCTCCCAAGAGGGGTGAAAAGTGAAAATTAGTAGCCTGTCGATGACCCGCAGACTACACAAGTCAACCCCACCTCCCCGTGGTGTAGACCGGGAAACCATGACGCCGGGGTTATGGGCCAGCGAGGTTCTGGCTCGCCATGGTGGTCGGACTTCCCTTGGTCAGATTTTTCTGTTCTAAACCTGCGACTGGCCTGGCAAGCCTGCAGGGCATTTCCATACTGCTCATAGAAAACTAAGACGTATAATCGGACTGACCCATTTTTTAACAGTAAAGAAGAAGAACTCATAGAAACAATAGAAAAGAGGAATATTTGTTCTTATGGGAATAGCGGACACGAGAATAAAAGGGAGAAGATGAAAGAATTCCACCACAGTTATACGTTTGTTTACTCCGGATTGAAACAGCAATAATGGACAAGACACGGTGTAAGAATATTCATTGAACCACGGATAGCAAAAGGAATATTAGAAATAAAATATATATCAGAAAGAATTATAACAGTGAGAATAAAAGAACATACAATTACTACATATGTACAAATATAAGTACCATGTAATACGAACAAAAACACGAGCAAGAAAGCGAGGAGTTCTTCGAAGACAACCATGACGTATGCCTCGAAGTGCCTACACCGTCAACCGTCGAGGTATTAACTCATAATAATGTAAAACAGCAACGAAGGACGAGGAATTAACTTGCGTCCTTATCTTGAATACAATGATAATCAACGGCAAAAGTCAAGATATCAAAGCGCTACCAGAAGTTTATTCTGTAGCAGACATGTGAACATTAAACTCACGCAGACCTGTAGGTTGACCCCTATAAACAGGGTCGGCACCTACTTTCCTAATCCACCGATGAGTGTCTAGTCTACTGCGCTCTGCTTGACGCCCTGATCCACTGATTCCATTTAAGCTGTAATTCCACTCTAGGTTTTTCCGCCCGGTTACTTCACTGCAGTATTATCATCAACAGATCCCTCTCCTGACTCATATCATCGCGTCCAGAGGTCACCTCACACAGATCCTTAGAAAAACACGTCCTTGTTCGAAATCACCATCACAGCTTCTCCCCGTTGCTATCTACTGACGTTCTGCTTGTCTACCGCCTATTCTGATTACGTCATTCTGTCTAAACGCCATGTGGCAGTATGCCCCCCTCCCTTTTAAAATGATGTAATCATTTTTTTTTCTTTACATCAAGAGAACTAACCTGACACATAGCAGTGTAGACACAATGACCCTCACAAGACTAGCAATAATAACTAACGATCAATGATCAAAATATAACTATACTAACATAGTATTTAATCTAACTACGTTAACTAATCAACTATTATCACAATTAATTAAATTAACTCTATATACACATACTAATATTATACAATGTTCATTAAATTCAACTCATATCATAATACGTGTTCACCGGTTTTCCTTTAAAGTAGTTACACCCAGTCACAAACCATCCAAGTGAAAACTCGACACAGGAGAAAAGTCACACAAGTCAAAGTTCTCAAAGTTCTCCATGCCTCATCGGTTCCTCTCCATGTAAATTTTCTTATCATCCTGTCAAAATCATATATTGACAGAAGTATCCAACTACTTAAATTATCTATTTGCAATAATAATATGTAATTGTTTATCTGTGTGTGTATTGC
Source organism: Cepaea nemoralis (assembly GCA_014155875.1). NCBI lineage: Eukaryota > Metazoa > Mollusca > Gastropoda > Stylommatophora > Helicidae > Cepaea > Cepaea nemoralis. The sequence continues at coordinate 147,782 of JACEFZ010028349.1, forward strand.
CAGTAAATTCGGTGCTATCTAACACATATTTCCAAACACTCTATGAACAAACAACTATAATAAACTAGGATTGAATAAATTGAATAAAATATTTATATTTACAGTTGATTTAGAATATCGGCAAGATTATAATTGAGTTGTAGATCCTACAGTTTTGTGAAGAATCATATCTCAAAGATTCAAAATTTCTAAGATAATAAATCAGAAATATAATAAATATTTAAATCAAATACTCTTCATAAAATTATTAAGTTCTCTAATAACGATATAGTTACGCATAATTATCTGTAGAATAGAGAACCAACATATTTTCACACACTTAAGTGAAGAAAGATAGTGAGAATAATTCTGACAAGTATAACCTTACACAGTGACATCTGGGATAACTAAGTAATAAGACCCTAATGTGCCTGTAGTGTACTGTGTTTTGATATGAACCTAACACTTTCACATTCATCCTATTTTATTTTTCTTTATTGTTTTCTTTTATTCTTCCTTTCATTTATTTTCTTTCTTTCTTTCTTTCTTTCAAACCTATAGAATCTCTCTTTTGCACTCATGCCAATATTTGTACATTGTAACTTTGTTGATTGGAACAATGTAATTGTTTTCAGTCTTGTGTATCTTCTTTTAATTTGTGAATGGATAATTGTAATGACGCACGCAACGTATTTCTTTGATTGTGTGTATCTGTTAGTGACATACTGTTTAGCTTCAGCGTGTATGTGTGTAATACACCTAATGACTTCTGTATGTACGTTTGTGACACACTTCTTGACTTCTGTGCGTATGTATGTAATCCATTTCTTGCCTTTTGTGTGTATATTTGTGCTATGCTTCTTCACCTCTGTGTGCATGTTTATGATATGCGTTTTTGTTTGTATGAACCCGTTTACACTATGTTTCCTCGCTTGTTGTGCATGTAACTTTTGTGTGTAACAACCAATGCGTGTAACTTTTGGTTTCTTTTTTGAATGTTTCAAAAATATGTCATTTACCGACAAATAATCTCGTTTGCCTTGTTTTTGAGTATCAGTTATTCTTCATGTTTGGGTTCGTTGACTTTGTGTACATCTTGGTATTTGCAATTAATTACCGTTATGCTATCACTCAGTAGCATTGTATCATGCATGTCTACCGTTGATGTACCCTGTTCTATTTGCGTCTTTTCTTCTTCTTCTTCTTCTTGTGTTGTTTCGATTTGGGCATTTGTACTTGTAAGTGTTTCGTTAGACTTGTGTTCTATAGTTCCTTTCTGAACGAAATCTCTGGCGTTTGGTTCTTTCACTACTGTAGCACATACTTTACTTGTGTGATTACTTTCCTTTATTTCATACATTTGTCTTATACGCTCCTTCCACATTGTTTCCCTTGCAAGACTCTCCTCCACAAGTGCGAGTCGTTTTTGCATGATTTCTGTCTCTACGGTTAATCGTCTTGCCTTTAATTCTGCCTCTACGGCTAACTGTCTTCCCCTTAATTCTGCCTCTATGGCTAACTGTCTTGCCCTTAATTCTGTCTCTGCTGTTATCTGTCTTGCCTTTAATTCTGCCTCTGCTGTTATCTGTCTTGCCTTTAACTCTTTTTCCTTAGCCACCATTCGTTCGCGTTCCAAAGCTATTTCTTTTTCTCTAGACTCTATTCGTTCGCGTTGCAGGGCTATTCGTTCTTTGCGTTCACGCGTAGCTTGAAATTGCTCTGTTGCCAGTTTTTCCTGTCGTTCCATCCTCTCACGTGCAGCTTGAGCTCTAAATTCCTGTATGACCCAATTCCTAAGTTCTGCTCCAGCCAATCCATTCTTCTCACCCAACTCCGTGAAATATTGTAGTGTCGACATCTTGTCCTACCTGTGTAATAATTTATTTTGCTGAAATATGATAGAACAATGCAAAATGTAAATATGTTCAATTCAGATAAGACAGTCAATATAACAACTGTTGAACAAAATGTGAACTGTAACTCAACAGCACTGTAAACTTGAACAATACAGAAATTCAGTAACTTCTTGCTATCTATATATCTGAAGTGTTATTATCTGTAAATAACAGAAAAATAATATAAGAAATATATTCAGCATAAAGAATATATAATACTAGACGGTCAACAATGACAGAAGACGACTGACGAGTGACGTAAATAGATATTTCCTTTCATAAAAGACAATAGTACTTTTATAGAAATTTGCCGTAAATATCTTCTCTTACTACTACACTTAACCCAAGACAACAATTATGTGTTGATCCCACAATATTCAAGTGTCTTTGCTTAATGTAGAAACGCTCACACTATTCATTTTTGAATTAATCTACTTAATATTAAATAATAGGCACCTCATTTATCAACAATAACACATTAACCAACAATAACATATACTGGCCTTGTGCACTATTTGGGTTGCTTCCTTTGGTGTCCACTATGACGTGTGGAACAAAAAGTTGACGTTATGTCCAGACGTTATCGTTGTCAGTAAATGTTGACGTACGTAGTAAATGTTCGGTCCTGATTGATCTAGTTGAGTTTATCCACTGTAACAATGTCCTCAGCGATTTCAGAAATTAGTATGCTCCAGTGTAGGTGTGCTGTTGTCTGTGTATCCACATGTGGCGTTGTCCAAGTGACCTGGTATCATTGCCAATTAGCGACCACTATGTCGTATGCAGTTGTAGGTATGTTGGTCAGTCTACCGCCTATTCTGATTACGTCATTCTGTCTAAACGCCATGTGGCAACGTACTAAATGAAATAGAGAAGCAGGATACCATCATAGTTATGGTAGACTTCAATGCAAGACCAGGAAGTAACAGAGCGGACATATAAAAACATCTTGGAGCATTGGGAGACCAACACAACGAAAAAAATGATAATGGAAGGAGACTGATAGTTATGCAGCCAGCACGACCTCTATAGAACCATCCATCCATCATGTGCCATGCCGATAAGCGTAGGCGGTCATGTACTGCCTTGTCACTCGATCACCAGAGTCGTGGATCAGCTCTGTGTTCCTGTATCGACCATGCCAGGTGGCCAAGCCATCCAGGTATTTACTTCTCGGTCTTCCCCTTGGTCTCTTTCCTTCGATCTTGCCAGTCGTCACCAAGTTCTCCAATTCATTTCTTCTCATAACATGCCCAAACAATTTTGACTGTCTACGTCTAATGTCTCTAATCAGTTACGATCTTCATTTGTTTCTTGAAGGACTTGTTCATTGGTTTTTCTGTCTGTCCATGGTATTCTTTGCATTTTCCTCAGAAACCACATTTGCATAGCCATCAGCTGTTTTTCAGCTTGACTGCTTATTGTCCACGCTTCATATCCATACAAAAGTATAGGTTCTATGTAGCACTTCAACACTCTTTTTCTCGTTTCAAGTTGATATCTTTTTATTGGTCAGTATGTTTTTCATCTTGCAAAAGGCTACCTTCGCAATGGCAATTATTGTTCTAATCTCTTCAAGGCATCTCCCATTAGATGTTATGACTGTGCCGAGATAACTGTATCGATTCACTTGCTTAAGAATATGCCCATTTACTCGTATATCACATTGTGGTATTTCCTTCTTCCCAGTGACGACCATAATCTGTGTCTTCTTAATATTCAGTTCTAACCTTAGTTGTTCACTGTGTGCAACAACCGCATCTACTAAATTTTGCAGGTCCTGTTCATTGTCTGCAATCAAGACTGTATCATCTGCATATCTAATGTTATTGATGCATCGTCCCTCAATGTTGATTCCTTCCATATCTTCTATATTTCTAAAAATATTTTCACTGTACAGTGAAAAATGATCTGGAAACATTACACATCACTGTCTCACACCTCTTATAAAAGGTTGATATTGACCTACATTGTTATCAATTCTGATGGCAGCTTGTTGTTCCCAATATATGTTTTTTACAAGTCTAAGGTCTTTTCCATCAATTTGTAGATCTTCAAACATCCTTATCATGTCGACATGTCTCAAGTTATCGAAAGCCTTTGTGTAGTCAATAAAGCAAAGATAACAAAACCATGTTATTACCACAAAGACTCACAAATATACACCTGGGATAAATGGAACGATCTAGATACCAAAGGCCAAATTGATTTTATAATAACAAGAAATATTAGACAGAGAAATACATTAAATGCAAGAGCAGTGCCCAACTTAAGTATAAACACAGACTAGAAAGCAGTTATTACCACAATAAGAACCAACAGAGGAAGAAAGCAAAGACCAGGCGAATACATGCCATGCGAATTAGTAAATTAAAAAAATCCCAAATACGAGGCAGCGAGGAAAATTTATGGGAAAGAACTAAATGAAATCTTTGTAAAACTACCTATAGAAAGAAACACATAGGAAGAAGAATGGGAGATGTTCAAATCACGCATATTAAAAATCTGCAAAAATAACACGTGGAACCATGAGAAAACACGAAACACTGAAAAATGAAATAACAAGTTAGTGAAACGCCGAGGTGAAGAATGCTGTCAAAGACAAAAAGGAACAATATAAAAAGTAGATGAAGAGCAAACAGGACCGTGATTATATAGAATATTGAATAGCAAGAAGACATGGGAATAGTATAGTAAAGAGAGATAACCAAAAATATTGAGAGGAATATAGAGAAACCCTTAATAAAAACTACAAGGAGGCAGCCAGAACCGTCTACAAAAAGTTCAGCGCAATGAGAACCAGAGCAAGCCGTTTCGATCCAGCTGAAATAATTAACAGCGGAAAAAGTGCAATAAAGCAATAAGTGAACACAAACAACTCCTAATAAGATGGAGGAAGTACTTCTAACAACTCAACATCCCATCAGATGCCACAGGAATTCAGGAAACCGATACAGATACCATAGAGGAACTAGAACCAAACATAATGAAATAAGAAATAGGAGAAGCCGTCAGATTAGCCCCATTGAATAAATCACCGGGACAAGACGAAATACCAAATAAACTAATTAAAGCAGCAAGAGAAGTAGGAACAGCATGACTACATAGAATATTTAACCATGTTTGGGTAGAACAACAAATACCACGAGACTGGGGAAATGCCATAATTATTCATTTATGAAAAACATAGGCAGTACAAGATACTGCTCGCAATACAGAGGCATTTCCGTTTTGATTCATACTGGAAACATATTTCGCAAAATTTTTGAGAACAAGATTACGAACAACAATAGAACTCCAGCCAAAAGAAAAACAACTTTAAGAAACACAAAGGATGAACAGATGCCATCTTTGCTCTTAGACAACTAATAGGAACATCAATTGAATTTAATGAAACACTCTACTTAGCCTTTATCGACAAAGAATAGGAATTTGATAAAGTAGATAGAAGCAAGCTGTTGGAAATCCTTAAACAATAATGAGTGAGGACACATCTAACAAACTTAGATAGAAGCTTATACAACAACAGTGAATGCACGGTAAGAATAAATGAAGGACACTCATAAACCTTCACCATAAGATCCGGAGTATGACGCGGTTGTGTCCCCCCCCCCCCCCTCTTTCTCCTATATAGACAGCATACGCAAAGAAACCAGCCAAACAGAGACCACAAGAACACCGCATGAGGAACAGAACAGAGAAGAAGAACCAACGGCAGATTACACCATTAAAGAACTATTTGCGGACTATCAAGCACTAATAGCAAAATCAGAAGCAGAATTACAAGACCACATTCATAGAATAAACGAAGTGTATAAGAAACGTAACATGATCATTAGCATAAGAATAACAAAAGTAATGACTATAACCACAGAAAAATAACAACAAAGATTCATCTGAAAGAACACCACATGAAACAAGTAAAGATCTTCAAGCACTTAGGAAGTAGTATACCATTAAATGGCAAATCAGAAGACGAGATCGAAAATAGATGCAATATGGCAAACCAACTCATTGGACAAATGGCACCAATACTAAAGAACAAATATGTATCAATAACTACTAAGAAAGCACTTTACAACACAATCTTCCTACCAACTCTATGCTACCAATGCCAAACCTGGACAAAGACAGAAAAAGAGAGAAGAAACATCACAACAACAGAAATAAGATTCCTGAGAAGAATGCTCAATGTATCAAGAAGAGAGAAAATCAGAAATGAAGAATTCAGAACTAAAGTGAGGGTTATAGCAGCGATAGATTTAATCAGAAGGCAGCAAAGTTGTTTGGCCATGTAACTATAATAATATGTCCACATTTGTTTGCCTTCATTCACGATCAATTATTTTGAAAACTGTCTGTTGCATCGTTATGAAATTTTCCCAGCCGTCTTATATTTACCCCCACCCAAGGAATATGTCTTTGATAGGTCCAAAAGCAACTTAAATCATTGAAAGCGGCAACATTTCTTTGATGTTTTGGGGGAAATGTAGTGAATTCACGCTAACAAACTAGTCTTACAGTAAACCACGTTATTTCTGGTAAAGACACAAGTACAAGGCGTAGCCAGGTTCGTATGGGAGTGGGTGCAATAAAAAAGTAGCTTAAAGTAGCATTGCACTGGGTTTTTATCCCATATGGCTCAGTCTCTTTCCGCAGGGCGGAAATCGTGGCACAAAGCACGAACTCCGTATCTCCAGCGACGACCCTCTGGAGTCTCCGAAAAAATGCACTCGTGAAATGAAGGAATCGAACATACAACCCTCGGAGCCCGAGTCAGACGGCTTGACCACTTCACCACGGAGATTCCCGAGAGGGGTGCAATGTGTAATATTAGTAAAGACAGAGAATGTACAGAGGTATGGGGTAAATAATGTGTAAATTGACAGGAAAGTAGAAGGAATATATTTCTTACCTTATTTTTCATTTCCTTCTTGTTTCTTCAGCTGCTGGTTAATAATTGTACACAAGTATTCATGTTACTAGGATGCATTAAGCTTTTTATATTGAGCTTGTGAAAGCTTCCAAATAGCTGTGCGTTAATGTGCGTATGGAGTGACCAGAAATGATACCGCAATTTAGTCATCATGTTTCCATTTTTAAGGATCTGTTCAGCTGTCTGTGTAGTTTGTTCACACGTACACATGGGTGACAGACCCGCTGTGAGTCTTCGTGACAGACAGACAGACAGACAGACAGACAAGACATATATTATTATATAGTATTCTCGAGCCAATCTCTAAATACATTACCATTAATCTTATTATGATAATCCCTATTGTCTGTATGCTTTGATACGAACACGAGCCCAGCATTCTGTTGCAAGCCATTATGCGTATTACCAGCATGGGCCATGACCAAAAGCTGTCCTATACTACTGGGCACATATCGCTTTATCTGTCCATCCACTGGTTGCCATTCCTTATCACTTGTGTGGTGCGCATTGATCCACATTTCATCCAAACACACTATGCCATAATTTTCTTTGCGCATTTCCCTTATTTCACGTAGGTATCTGCTTCTCATGGCTCCTAAATGCGGTTGCTCGCAAAGATTATTTCTACCGCCCTTGTACTTTCAAATAGTGAAGATAATGTCCTTATAATTTTCCACAAAGTTGTTTTGGATAGCTCTATGTTATTGTTCTTTCTGAACCAAACCCTAAGTTTTCTTACAGTCACTGTTTCTTTGGCATCCAGCATTTTTATAATGCTGGATAATCCTGGATATAAAATCCAAAATTTTTATAATTTTAGGAGTCTCTGTGGCGAAGTGGTCAAGCCTTTTGACTCGGGCTCCAAACGTCGTGGGTTCGATTCCAGTTCACGAGTTAAATTTTTCGGAGACTTCTGTGGGTCGTCGCTAGAGCTGCGGAGTTCGTGCTTTGTGCGATGCTTTCCGCGCTGCGGAAAGAGACCGAACCATATGGGATAGAACCCGGTGCAATGAAGTCGACCCTGTCGTATATCAAGCGACTTTTTAAAGCATTTTTATAATAGCTCGCCTTATGACATCTTTGTCAAAACTGTCTACAATAATCTTTCTACCTACCGTTTGGTTATTGCGTGGTGGTTTAATTCCAGATTCTTGCACCCTTTGACAAAATGCCCGTTTACTCAAGCCCAATGCATGCATTGTTCTTTTTTCGGAATTTGTAATAGTATAAAACAGTTTCTTGCGATCAGCTTCTTGACAAAAATATGTGTACAACTTCATAGCGATTCTTTGAAGTGTACAATTTCGCATTAAAGCCCATTGAAAAATATTCACACATTTCAATGTTAGCGATAAGTGATAAGATTAAAAAAAAACACACATATTAATCAGGTTTCATGAAATAACCCACGTTTTGAGACACCTCTGAACAGTCTTAGTTTGAACAACGCGGGGGGTTGGCAAAAGGCCAATCCTGTGAAAACACGTACAATATTCAAAATTGAGCCCTGATTGTCTGGCTACGCTGTAATACATTTAAAATTATGAATTTCATGTCAGAACCGTAAATTACATATCTCATATAAACAAACTTTAAAACCTGCTGTAAAATCTCCGAACAAAAATTTTTTTGTTGGGTGGACATAATGATAAGGTTCGTGCCGGAATGCGATCGGCGTTGCCAGTAGTGGGTTGTGCTCAATATTTAAATTTCAAATCCCGAAACAACCAAATAATCAATAAGGTTATATACTAAATTTCATAATTTTGCCTCAGTTGGTTACTGAGATATTGATGTTTATATTGCGGCAAACAAATGTGGACATACTATACCACCATATACACAATACTCTTCAATGTCTGTACACGCGTAGTCATGTACACAATACATATATCCACTGATAATAGTAACCTGATGAGGGCAGACTACAACATCATATTAATAATTTGAGTTCAACCTGCAGCAGATACAATATGAGTATAAACACAGCCAAAACCGAAGTAATGCAAGTTAGCAGATCGCCAGGCCCACTAAGTATACAGATAAATAGTACAACAAGTTAAAGAATTCAAATACCTTGGAAGTATGATCACAGAAGATGGCAGATTGGACAGAGAAATCGAAATCAGATGTCAAAAAGCTAGTGCACTTACATATCAACTATCACTATTACTGAAACATCCAAATATACCCATGTCCACAAAACGACAGATAATAAACAGCATATTCACACCAACCCTATGCTACCAATCTCAGACCTGGACTTTATCCAAATCACACTTTCGCAAAATTAACACCTGCGGGATGAGATCCCTGAGGAGAGCTGCCAACCTAACAATCCGAGACCGAGTAAGAAATGTTGTTATCAGACAGACTGTGGGATCAAAACCTTGTACCATATTTATTGAAAGACAGAAGATCAAGTTGTTTGGCCATGTCGTTAGAATGCAACACCAACAACTACCATCACTGGCCTTTCATCAAAGATCATCTGCTACGAGACCAAGAGGACGTTCAAGAAGAAAATGGATTGACGACATCAAAGACATTGCATAACCACACGGAATGACACTATCCAGTGCCGCCCACCGGGCGCTGGAACGCAAATTATTCCTCCCCACGTTGCTTGACGGCAGAAGTGGAAGATGATGATGATGATGATGATGATGATGATGATGATGATATACTGATACACAGTAACATTAACATAATGATACAAGGTAACGTTGTCATACTGTTACACGGTAATTTATATACTGATAAACATTAGTTAGTCGCAATTCCAACTTCACGGCAATGGGTAGCTCCATTATACTCCGTTCATGTGCCAGTAAATATAACACATAATGCTCCTCACTGCCAAATGTGAAAAGTGGAACAGACAGGAGTCTTGACAAACCATCAGCCCGCAAAGGTAAACTATGCATACTGCTGCTGCCAGAATGCCAACACAATTGTCCGCCGCGAAAAATACAGTTCATCGTCAATGGAAGCGGCAGTCACTAGAAATCCAGCAGGCACACATAACTGCATAAGGCAACCCAATTAGTTCAGCAACCGGCTGAACATGCAGTTTACGCCACAAACAACCGCGGACAGATGTAAAAGCACTCCACACGAAATTCACAGTTCACAGTGTCGATCTACGCACTCAACTCACTAGCTTGGCGACGTAACCGTGTTATACCACCCAACATGAGGAAAATGCGTAAGCAAACCGTGGCCACAAGTACAAACACACCAGAGGCGTTAACAGCTCAAACGCCCATCCTCCATGTTGGGGACCGGAAGTTGCACACCTGATAAACATTAACGTTTATATACTGATACACAGTAAGATTGATATACTGATACAAGGTAAGATTGATATATTGATACACAGTAAGACTGATATACTGATACACAGTAAGATTGATATACGGATACACAGTAATTTAGACATACTCTTACTTAGTAATATTGATATACTGCTACAAAGTAATATTGTTATACTGAAACATAGTAATATATATATATAAATACTGATACATAGTAAGACTGATATATTGATACACAGTAAACATGATATACTGATGCGTAGTAACATTGAAGAACTGATACAGAATAAACCTGGAATACTGATACACGGTAAACTTAATATACTGATACACAGTAAAGGTAATATACTGATACACGATACACTTATTATACTATAAGATACACAGTAAGTTTGACACAATGATATACAGTAATACTGACACACTAACACATATTAACTCTGACATAACGATACACAGTAACAGACACGCTTATACACAGTAACCTTGACATACAGATACACAGTAACACTCATGCATATATGCACAGTAACTGTGACATACTGACACACTATAATATTGGCACGCTGATAAACAGAAATATTAACACATTAATATACAGCAGAAAAAAACAAACAGTTAAGTATGTGTAGCTCCTGCGAAAAGATGAAACAACTAAACACGGACAAGGTGTACATGCCTTACAATGGACTCCTTAAAAGTGAACAGAAATCACAGAGTGAATATCACCCCCCCCCCCCCCCCCCCCCCCCCAAAAAAAAAAAATAGACAGTCAAAACATAATATATGAAAATAAAATAATAAAATAAAAATAAGTATTCTAGGACTCAACAAACGACGTTTCGATTATATAAATCTTCATCAGGGACGGGACAACACAAACAGATCTAAAGAAAAAAAATAGCATTATAAAATAATATTTAAATACAACTCCTTCGTTGTCAAGAAGGCACAACAGTTGAGTTCAGGTCTGTTTTGAAAGGTGCTCGCTTTCTATAAAGGTTGAGTACAATTCAGCTGTAAAAGTTCCAAATAAGAAATGTGTGCCCAAAGGTGTGCAAACAGTCAGATATTAATACATAGAGGGAAGTCAGCAGAGTTATATAATTGCATCTACAACAGTATTGATTCCCGCTGGATGGATGTAACATTGTAACACACTGGTATACATTTAGATTGGTATTCGGTTGCAAAACATTCTAATGAAACAATACCTTACCTTTAGAATAGCATCCGTGCATTAGGTCCTACTCTAGGAAACACATCTCTCTAGTCTAAGACACGCGCTGAAAGTTTCTTGGGGTCAGCAGCTTCGATTGATATCGTGTTCTAAATTTAAACCGAAGCTGCATGGATCACATGAAATCCAATGTTCATAAAGGAATCTAAGATAGAGTTTTGATCGTAGACATTAAATGAACAACACAAGCATTGTATGAAACTCCACAGTGTTTTTGTTGTGCGAGGGACCCATGTCAAGACTGAATCCGGTATAGATTTTTGATGTTAAACATTACATAAATAACACTAGAAATGTATGAAATTTCGCGTGCTTTTTTTAAAGTTGCGCATGAAATCCAATGTTCACGATTGAATCTAGTATAGAGTTTAGTTGTTAAACATTACATATATAACACTAGCAATGTATGAAACTTCAGTTGTTTGTGTGTGTGTGTGTGTGTGCATGGAATCCAATGCTCATAAAGTAATCTAGTTTAGAGTTCTGATCTAAGACATTAAATAAACAACGCAAGTATTGTATGAAACTCCACTGTGTTTGAGATATGTATGGGATCCAATGTTTCAGACTGAGTTTAGTATATAGTATTATAGTTCTGATCTTAAACATCACACAAATAGCACACACTTTGCATGAAACTCCACATCATGCTTAATTATGATATTTTCCTGTTTTTAGTTTTGCTGTTTCTAGTTCCTAATGGGAATTGTTTTTCAAGTTAATACAATGAACTCTTCGTTTTTGAGTTCGAAAGTATAGATCCGTAGACAAACACTTGTTTCTGTCAACTCAATTACTGTTCCAATAGTGGCGTCTTCCTTGTGGGCTGAACCTCCCGCACCCTCTTGCGCC
>JACEFZ010028349.1:162500-284892 GCA_014155875.1 Cepaea nemoralis
CGGCAGAGTATGCTAAGCTTGTTTTATATAAGTCTATCCTAGGTTTAGGGACATGAAGTATATTTAGTCGTTCGCTATGTCTAGCGTTATATTTAAACAATGGCCAAAGGTAGCTTGGAGCATTTTGAAATAGAATTTTGTGAATTAGTTTGGTCTTATTAAAAAGCAGGCGCTTGTGGCGTGGCAGTAACCGGAGACGTTTATATAGGTTAGAATTGTCGGTAAGCTTTTCACCATTAATTAAACGCACTGCCCTTTTCTGGAGTGAATATAGGCGTTTTGTTATTGATTTGGAGCATCCATCCCAGACTGTGGAGCAGTAATCAATATGTGTTTGTATATGAGAAGTATAGAATATCTTTCTTGTGTTTTCGTCAAGGAAATTTTTAATTTTGGCAAGTTGGTATACTTTTTTGGCTATTTGTTTAACTAGAGCATGAACATGTGAGTTAAAAGTTAGATTTTGACAACGGGAAATCTGGGGTATTTCGTCTTAACGGTAAAAGGTTTTAGTATGTCGTGAGAACGGGAAAGTTGTAGTATGTTGTCACAACGAGAAAGTTGGAGTATGTCGTCACAAGGGGAAAGTTGGAGTATGTCGTCATAAGGGGAAAGTTGGAGTATGTCGTCATAATAGGAAAGTTGGAGTATGTCGTCACAAGGGGAAAGTTGGAGTATGTCGTCACAAGGGGAAAGTTGGAGTATGTCGTCACAAGGGGAAAGTTGGAGTATGTCGTCACAAGGGGAAAGTTGGAGTATGTCGTCACAAGGGGATAGTTGGAGTATGTCGTCACAAGGGGAAAGTTGGAGTATGTCGTCACAAGGGGAAAGTTGGAGTATGTCGTCACAAGGGGAAAGTTGGAGTATGTCGTCACAAGGGGATAGTTGGAGTATGTCGTCACAAGGGGAAAGTTGGAGTATGTCGTCACAAGGGGATAGTTGGAGTATGTCGTCACAAGGGGATAGTTGGAGTATGTCGTCACAAGGGGGATAGTTGGAGTATGTCGTCACAAGGGGATAGTTGGAGTATGTCGTCACAAGGGGAAAGTTGGAGTATGTCGTCACAAGGGGAAAGTTGGAGTATGTCGTCACAAGGGGAAAGTTGGAGTATGTCGTCACAAGGGGATAGTTGGAGTATGTCGTCACAAGGGGAAAGTTGGAGTATGTCGTCACAAGGGGAAAGTTGGAGTATGTCGTCACAAGGGGAAAGTTGGAGTATGTCGTCACAAGGGGAAAGTTGGAGTATGTCGTCACAAGGGGATAGTTGGAGTATGTCGTCACAAGGGGATAGTTGAAGTATGTCGTCACAAGGGGAAAGTTGGAGTATGTCGTCACAAGGGGATAGTTGAAGTATGTCGTCACAAGGGGAAAGTTGGAGTATGTCGTCACAAGGGGATAGTTGGAGTATGTCGTCACAAGGGGAAAGTTGCAGTATGTCGTCACAAGGGGATAGTTGGAGTATGTCGTCACAAGGGGATAGTTGGAGTATGTCGTCACAAGGGGATAGTTGGAGTATGTCGTCACAAGGGGAAAGTTGGAGTATGTCGTCACAAGGGGATAGTTGGAGTATGTCGTCACAAGGGGAAAGTTGGAGTATGTCGTCACAAGGGGATAGTTGGAGTATGTCGTCACAAGGGGAAAGTTGGAGTATGTCGTCACAAGGGGATAGTTGAAGTATGTCGTCACAAGGGGATAGTTGGAGTATGTCGTCACAAAGGGATAGTTGGAGTATGTCGTCACAAGGGGATAGTTGGAGTATGTCGTCACAAGGGGAAAGTTGGAGTATGTCGTCACAAGGGGATAGTTGAAGTATGTCGTCACAAGGGGATAGTTGGAGTATGTCGTCACAAGGGGATAGTTGGAGTATGTCGTCACAAGGGGATAGTTGGAGTATGTCGTCACAAGGGGATAGTTGGAGTATGTCGTCACAAGGGGATAGTTGAAGTATGTCGTCATAATGGGAAAGTTCTAAGGAAGGAGAGTCAGTATCATAAATTAATGGCAGCACACGAGACAGATGGCTATGGAAGTCATGATCACCAACGCCACGAAGCATGAATATAAAGAAGAAGAAGAAGAAGAAGAAGAAGAAGAAGAAGAAGAAGAAGAAGAAGAAGAAGAAGAAGAAGAAGAAGAAGAAGAAGAAGAAGAGCAGCAACAACAGCAGCAGCAGCAGCAGAAGAAGAAACCAACATTAGAACTAACAAGCAGCAAACGAGCAAGCAGCGGAACGAACAAGCAGAACGAACAAGCAGCAGAACGAACAAACAGCAGAACGAACAAACAGCAGAACGAACGAGCAGCAGAACGAACAATCAGCAGAACGAACAAACAGCAGAACGAACAAACAGCAGAACGAACAAACAGCAGAACGAACAAACAGCAGAACGAACAAACAGCAGAACGAACGAGCAGCAGAACGAACAATCAGCAGAACGAACAATCAGCAGAACGAACAAACAGCAGAACGAACAAACAGCAGAACGAACGAGCAGCAGAACGAACAAACAGCAGAACGAACAAACAGCAGAACGAACGAGCAGCAGAACGAACAAACAGCAGAACGAACAATCAGCAGAACGAACAAACAGCAGAACGAACAATCAGCAGAACGAACAAGCAGCAGAACGAACGAGCAGCAGAACGAACGAGCAGCAGAACGAACAATCAGCAGAACGAACAAACAGCAGAACGAACAATCAGCAGAACGAACGAGCAGCAGAACGAACAAACAGCAGAACGAACAATCAGCAGAACGAACAAACAGCAGAACGAACAATCAGCAGAACGAACAAGCAGCAGAACGAACGAGCAGCAGAACGAACAAACAGCAGAACGAACAAGCAGCAGAACGAACGAGCAGCAGAACGAACAATCAGCAGAACGAACGAGCAGCAGAACGAACAAACAGCAGAACGAACAAGCAGCAGAACGAACGAGCAGCAGAACGAACAAACAGCAGAACGAACAATCAGCAGAACGAACAAACAGCAGAACGAACGAGCAGCAGAACGAACAAACAGCAGAACGAACAATCAGCAGAACGAACAAACAGCAGAACGAACAAACAGCAGAACGAACAAACAGCAGAACGAACAATCAGCAGAACGAACGAGCAGCAGAACGAACAAACAGCAGAACGAACAATCAGCAGAACGAACGAGCAGCAGAACGAACAAACAGCAGAACGAACAATCAGCAGAACGAACGAGCAGCAGAACGAACAAACAGCAGAACGAACAATCAGCAGAACGAACGAGCAGCAGAACGAACAAACAGCAGAACGAACAATCAGCAGAACGAACAAACAGCAGAACGAATAAGCAGAACGAACAAACAGCAGAACGAGCAAGCAGAACGAACAGGAAGAACGAACAAGAAGAACGAACAAGAAGAACGAACAAGAAGAACGAACAAGAAGAACGAACAAGAAGAACGAACAAGAAGAAGAAGTAGCAGAAGAGGTGTCCGCTGAAGGTAATCCCATACAAATAGCATGCATGTTTTATTTTAACTAAACGTAAATTTTAAGAGCCACGCATTCTATGATTGAAGAATATTCGCTATTACCTGTTGGTGTGTGCGTTCAAAAGACGCCATTATGCTCAATTTCCGAAGTAAATTTGGATCGTTCTTGGCACTAATAGTTTCGAGCTTAAAGCTTCACATCGACTTGTAACTGAAAATACCATCACAAACCACACTGATCCCCGGACCTAGCCACTGGTCCTTGACTTTGTGACGTAAATTACAAGTACATGAGAAGTCGGAGTGGAGTCGCCTGATGATGGCGAGGGACATTGTAGTAGGGATAGCTAATCCACGCCCAAATATCAGGCCAGTGAACTAGAATCAGTGAGCACTCGCATGGATTGCGCATGACGTAAAATCCAACGAATTAAACAACAACTTACAGAAACAATGACTATCGAAGACACTCCATATTACATTTGGCGAATTTAAGACGAAAGTTCAGACACTGTAAGTTGAGTTTTGTTACATATCCCTTACAGAGCGGTGCAGCCAACCCCAGCATTTTTGGCTATTTGTGATTTCTTGGCAAGTTTTACGTTCAGTAGTTTGTCGTTGCTTTCTGAACGACCAGCACCTATGCCATTTCATTAAATAAAAAAATAAAATAAAAAACGCCCAAGGCGATCTGCTTACAAATCACCCACTGCTGTGTTTCGAACGCGGTATGCGGGATTACAAACTGCATCCGTTAAAATCTTCGCCACCGAGCCGGCTTACGTTGAGTATTGTATACTAATAGTTACCCCGGGAAGGTTAACCCGGTCAACAAATGCCCGCAGAAGTCGGATGTGTCGGCCTAACGGCGCAAGAACGCAGCTCTGCTGTAAACAGGCACAACGCAATCACATCCGAAAAAAAAACTCCGGATGAACGAAGAAGAAGAAGAAGAAGAAGTATACTAATAGTTAAAAGGCAATACATCAGTACTTTGCTTGTTTATGTAAAAATAAAAGAACCGGGATATTAGCACACCGAGATAACTAATATACGACCGACAACAATAATTCGTTGGCAAGAAGACTAAACTTGTCCATTACCAATATAAAACCTGAATAATATAATTATATAAAATAAAACTGTCTACTTCAAATATATCTAAAACATACTTCACAGTAGGTAACAAATACATAAGCATGAACATATGTACAGTTTTAAATCTGATTCCGAGTTACTATATTAATCATGCTGTACAGTTTGTGCACACGTACAAAATAAACATCTCGTCGGGCCGGGTAGCGATTTGACTAGATGCCAGTTGTTGGCTAGTTTTTCCGCTCATTCATTCTCAGGCAGCGGATTGCTACATGGGGTTCTGGTTGGCTGTAGGGGAAGGGAAACGCCTAAACCCAACACGCGAGCGTCTTTTTTGCATATATATATATATATATATATATATATATATATATATATATATATATATATATATATATATATATATATATAAACTACCTACTATCTACCTACCTGTCTGTCTGTCATGTCTGTCTGTATCGTTATATATACAGGGTGTTTGTAAAGCCTCACTACACTTTGCATGTAGAACAAATTTGAAAAAATGAAAACATGAAGTACATGATGTCATAAAAATGAGCTAATAATTCATTATATTAGTTACAATAGTCACTGCTATTGTCTAACGCTGTTTTGGGGAAGCTGGAAAGTACCAGTTCAACAAATTTCTAGCTATATAATGCAATGAGAAGGATGTTTAACAGGAAATCTTGGTATAAATCTTTTAACAACCACACGTGTGTATCGACCACCATTTCGAAACACTTGTTCAACCAACAAAAAAAAAAATGCATTCTTCCGTTGATAACACCATTCTGCTTGGAGTACAAAGATTTACTTCAGCAGACGACAGCCAGTCATTGCGTATTGCTTCACGATGGACTGTGGAGACAAAGAGGGAGGACGAGAATGCTTCTCTACCATGTGTAAAAAGCATTATTTTGGAGATTTAATTTTCTGCTCGGATTCATTCGTGTATAGGTGAAAATGTAAGCTACATTTGACGCACTTATCAGAGTGTCTGGTCTCAAGTACATTGTCTTATCTTACGCTTCACAACATTTCGTCTGCCTTGACGTGAAATATGTGCTCTGGTATTTTACATACGTTCTATGATATCCTCGCCGGTGCTACGGAGTTCGTGCACTAAGATGAGTTTCTCAAAACTTAGGTTTGAGTTAGGAGGAACACGGAGCACTTATGGGTTACACCCGTGTGCCGTGATGTTGATCCATCGACTAAACTAAACTAATAAAAAATTAAACTAAACTATGATATAACTGGTCACATACAGCTATGAAGGTCTACCGCTCAAGTGATTTGATACCGACGAACGCCCGACATCTGTGTCTTACGGTATCGCAAACATTGAACGAAGAAGACTTGCAGTACGACGTTCGTCTCTTCATCATCATGTGCCATGCCGATAAGCACGGGTGGTCATGTTTCATCATCTCACACGATCACCGGAGTCGTGGATCAGCTCAGTGTTTTTGTCTTTTTGTTTTGTGGCCAGATATATTGCTAACTATTTACTTCTCCGCTTGTCCCTTGCTCTTTTCCCTCCAGTCTTACAAGTTTTCATCAAGTTCTCTAGTTTATTTCTTCTCATAACGTGCCCCCCAACAATCTGGACTGCCCACGTCTAATTTGTCTTTGCGGTTTTCATTTGTTTCTTGTAAGCATTGCTCAGTCGTTTTTGTCTATCCATGATATTCTTCGCATTTTCTTCAGAAACCACTTACTCGAAGTTACATGGTAATATTCGCGCCGTGGTTTTAAATGAATTTTTTATTACGAAATATGGTAAGGATGTTATTATACTCCACACAGTGTTAGGCAGCAGGTTTAACAGAGCTAAACAAAAAGTAGGTTTGGCCCAAATAAACATGGATGACGGAAGATGGAATGTAGAGGTTTGTCACGATTAAGAATTAAAAGTTGTTAATATGTAGCAGACAAGTTGTATTATATAACAAATTAAAAGGGGTTGCATATGGAAATAAGTTGTATATAAGCCAGTGCCAGATACAGAAAGTCGCTTTAAGACGATTAATCATCTCGTGGTAATTAATCATTTAAAGATAGATAGTAGTCTTCATTGCATCGGATTTGGTCCCATTTGGCTAGATCTCTTTCCGCAAAGCAGTCTACCGAAAGCGTCTCACGGAGCGTGAATTCCGTAGCTTCAGCGACGACTCCCAGGAAACTTCGAGCAACTTGCATTCGTGAACCGAATGACAGTCACACAGTATCCTTGGGAATGTGGTGACATCAATCCTTTTCAGTTAAGGGCAAACAACTAAGAGGATCCATGTGCACTTTACGCATGTATAAAATCTGTATGCAGTTTGGATTAGGAATGAGCTGCCCAAGTAGGCAAAAGCCCGGGTTAAACTTTCCAATAAAAAGTACACACACACACACACACACACACACACACACACACACACACACATATATATATATATATATATATATATATATATATATATATATATATATATATATATATATAATATATATATACACACACAATGGTTTACACAAATAGGGATTCTTGCTGGTACTACAGAGTTTGTGCACTTTGATGTAATAAACATCTTTAAATGTCTAGGGTAAGAGACTCAGAATGTATGGAGATATCCGTGAGCAATATATGTGATAGTGTATAAACCTTATCTTTTTTTCCCTTATCTTTTTTCCCTCAACAGTGAAAATATTTTCAGAAATGTAGAAGATATAAATGGAATCAGCAGATGATACAGTATTGATTGCAGACAATGCACAAGATCTACAACAATTAGTAGACGCAGGTGTTGTACACAGTGAGCAACTGGGTTTGGAATTAAATTGTAAGAAGACACATGTTATGGTCGTCACTAGGAAGAACGAAGTACCACAATGTAATATACAAGTAAATGGGAATATTCTTCAACAAGTGAATCGATACAATTATCTCGGAACAGTCATAACATCTGATGGGAGATGCCTTGAAGTGATTAGAACAAGAATCGCCATGGCGAAATTAGCCTTTAGCAAGATGAAAAACATTCTGACCAATAAAAAGATGCCAATTGAAACGAGAAAAAGAGTGTTACGGGGGTACATAGAGCCTGTTCTTTTGTATGAATATAATACTTGGACAATGTGCAGTCAAGCTGAAAAACATCTGATGGCTGCAGAAATGTGGTTTCTGAGGAAAATGCAAAGAATACCATGGACAGATAGAAAAACCAATGACCAAGTACTACAGGAGACAAATGAAACTCATAAACTGATTAGAGAAACTAGTCGTAGACAGTCAAAAAGTTTTGGACATGTTATGAGAAGAAATGGATTGGAGAACTTAGTGACAACTGGCAAGATCGAATGGAACAGACCAAGAGGAAGACAGAGAGAAAAATACCTGGATGGCTTGGCCACATGAATTTGGCGAGACAGGAACACTGACATGATCCACGACTCTGGTGATCGAGTGAAATGGCGGGTCATGACTGTCCACGCTTTCCGGCATGGCACATGATTGATTGATTGATGTAGTCTGTACTGAGGTGGTGTTCAAACAGGTTGCGATTTTATGTATAATGATTGGTGATGTCTTTGATTTCTTGTGGAAGATTGTTCCACAACTGAGTGGCATAATATGCTAAGCTTGTTTTATATATGTCTATTCTAGCTGTAGGGACATGCAGTATATTTAGTCGTTCGCTATGTCTTGCGTTATATTTAAACAATGGCCAAAGGTAGCTTGGAGCATTAAGAAATGGGACTTTGTGAATTAGTTTAGCCTTACTAAAAAGTAGGCGTTTGTGGAGTGGCAGTAACTGAAGACGTCCATGTATGTTAGAATTTTCTGTCAGCTTATCACCATTGATTAAACCCACTGCCCTTTTCTGGAGTAAATAAAGGCTTTTTGTTATTAATTTGGATCCCAGATTGTGGAGCAACAATCAATATGTGTTTGTATGTGGGAAGTATAGAATACCTTTCTTGTGTTTTCGTCGAGGAAGTTTTTAATTTTGGCAAGTTGGTATACTTTTTTGGCTATTTGTTTAACTAGAGCATGAACATGGGAATTAAAGGATAGATTGTGATCTATGATAAGACCCAGTGCCTTGTGCTCGGTTACACTTTCTATAGGCGTGCTACCAGTGTGCAGCTGAAGAGTTCTCCGCGAGTTTAGAGTGTGAAGTCTTTGCCTGATTCCTATTAACATAGAGTTTGTTTTAGAAATGTTAATTTGCATGCGGTTTGCATGACACCAGTTAACTACACTATTTTTTTTCCTGTTTCAAGGATAATTATAGCACATTACGATCAATAGCGTTTGTATATACTGCGCAGTCGTCTGCAGATAGATCGCATGACGACGACATATATAAGGGAAGATCGTTTATATAAATGGCAAATAACAGGGGGCGCAGTATCCCTGAGGTACTATAATATTAATGGTAATGTCTTGAGATAAAATCAAATCAAAGCAACTTTATTCTAAAAGGGTAACAAATTGGGCACGCAGTCCCGTCTTACATTCGGCCCTTCCAATCACTCGTCTTTCGTTCATCAAGAGCATTATACATTTACATAGGAAGAAAAATAAACATTGTGAAATGAATGTTGTAAACATAATCAAGACAAATTACCATGTTATGAGGCCCATCTCCCACCTACCCATACATCACCCTACCCACACATCACCCCACCTACCCACACACACACACCCAGGGACACATACATACCCCTCCAACCAACCCATCCCCCTCCTACTTATCCCCCACCCACACACACTGCCCTCACCTGTTCCACCAACCAAAACACATTCGCCACCCACAAACATCCCTCACCAACCCACACATCCCACGCCCACCCACATACACATCCTAACCCACACATCCTCTCCCCCACCCACACCTCCAACCACCCATCACCCAGCCACATCTCCATCGACCACATATTCCCCACCCACACACACACATCACACACCAACGAACACATCGCAAATCCACTCACACATCCCCAAACCATACACACACATTCCCACCGACTGACATCTCCCTACCCCGACACACACACATCTCCCTAACCACCTATACATCCCCAATCCACTCACACACACCCCACCACCCTCACATACATCCTCCACCCACCCATACATGCCCTAACCCAATCCCCCATCACACACACCCCCACCCGCACATCACATACATCCTCTACCACGCAATATTCCCAACCCACTCACCGCACACATATCCCTCACCAACACATCCCACACCCACATACCACCATGCATCCCCACCTACACACCACACACATATCTCCCCACCCACATACCACACAATATTCCCACCCACAACCACACAGATACCCTTACCCATCCACCCCACATACCCCCACCCACACAAACATACCCCACCCACATAATATCCCCAACCAACACACCACGCACCTCTCCATACACACACATGTATTTCCCACCCGTCCACCAACACTCACTCACTCACGCACACATCCTCCACTACGCACCCACACACCCCCACCCACCCCCAACCAAACATCTCTCGATCACACTAACCCTACCCACACACATCCTCCACCCACTCACGCATCCCACCCCAACACATACACATCCCTCACCCACCTACACATCCCTAAGCCACTCATACACCCCCACCCACACATTCTCCATCCACGCACACATCTCCCACCCACACACCCCCACCACCCACACATACTTCTCCCAACCACCACACACCCCCTACTCACCCACACATATCCCCCACCCATACACACATTCCCCGCACCCACCACACACATCCCCCACACCACAAGCTATCCCCCACCCACACACATATCCTCACCCATACCACCACAAACATACCTTCCATCCGCTCATCCCCCACGAACACACCGCACACATATCCCAAACCCACACACCATACACTTCTTCCCACCCGCCCTTACATCCCCAATCCACCCACACAGTCCCCTACCCACACAACCCCGCCACCCACACATACTTCCCCAAACCATCCACACATCTCCACCCACCCACACATATCCCCCACCCAAACACACATCCCCCGCACTCGTCCCATACACATATCCTCCACCCATGCACACATCCCCCACACCCATTCCCACACCCCTACTTTTACCCCCACACATCCATCCACACATCCCACCAACACCCACAAATATCACTACCCACCAACACCCACACACCTCAAACCATCCAACCGCATACCCCCACCCACATTCCCCCACCCACACATCCCCACCCACACATATCCCCACACTCACACACATCCTCCACACACACTCACACATCCTCACATCTAGACAGATACAAAATGCCTCACGTGAGCATTGAAACTAGTATGAACAAACTCCCACACTTTACTCATACATATACACTGACAATTGTCGTAAGCAGTCTCATAAAAATGTTAAACATGGAGAAAAATGTGTACATAAACAGTGTGTGAAGTAAAAATAGTGATGCTCACACACACACACACACACACACACACACACACACACACACACACACACACACACACACACACACAGACAGACAGACACACACACAGATTCTGTCTCTCACTCAAACTACAGTAATGTACATGAGTTTACATTATCTTATATATAAAAGGCGATCTCCGTCTGTCTGTCTGTATGTCCCTATGTCCTTTATGCGCTCGCGAACGGCCCATCCGATTGAGATGAAATTTTCTACACGTCTTCCTTTCATTCCAGCGCAGCCCACTGTCATATTTTTTTAGTGTGAAATCGGCTGCTTACCCAATATTATTTCATTTTTCATTTTTCATTATAATTTCATATATCTCAGGGGACTTAACTCTGTAAAAGTTATTTCAAGGGGCATAACTTTTCTGTATAACTTATAGTCATATTGTGGCATCGTTTTCAAAGATTTATAAACTCTTTGTCCATAGTTATGTACCGGCATATGAGTTATAATAAATACTGATACAATCTGTAAGGCATTTTCAAAGTTTTCATAAAAATAATGCATATTGCATAACATTGTAACTCATCTTTTTTTGCTTAAAGAATGAATAAATAATAGTTACCTTATCTCTATCAAGTTTGAAGATTTTATATTTCTTTACACTGTCGCCAACTCTAAGAAGACATGGAACAACTTCAGCCATTATTAAATCTACAGGCATATGCGTTATATTCCTCCTCCTCCTCCTCTCCCCTCCTCCACCTCCTACCCTCTTCCTCTTCTCCTCCCCCTCCTCCCTCTCCCTCCTCCATCCTCCTCTTCTCTCTTTCTCCTCCTCCTCCCTCCTCCTCCCTCTTCCTCCTCCCAGCTCCTACTCCTCCTTTTTCTTCTTCTTCTGCTGCTGCTGCCGCTGCTCCATTTACCCAAGTTAATTGTTGGGGAAGATGTAAAGATCTTTCAAGTGCTCTTTCTAATGCTTTTTGTAAGTTGGTCTTCGTTTATCTAAGGTTGTTCTAACTGCAACCAATAAATGATTAGACAGACAGACAGACAGACAGACAGACAGACAGACAGACAGACAGACAGACAGACAGACAGTCGGGAACGGGAACTTATATGACTACTCATATGAATTAAATGAGATGCTCCCCATCAGGGGCTGGGCGAAGCCGGGCCGGATCAGACAGATAGACAGACAGATAGACAGACAGACAGACAGATAGATAGTCGGGAACGGGAACGTGAGCTTATATGACTACTTATATGAATTAAATGAGATGCTCCACACCAGGAGCTGGGCGATGCCGGGCCGGGTCAGACAGACAGACAGACAGACAGACAGACAGACAGATAGTCGGTAACGGGAACGGGAACTTATATGACTACTTATATGAATTAAATGAGATGCTCCCCACCAAGGACTGGGCGAAGCCGGGCCGGGTCAGACAGACAGACAAGACAGACAAAGACAGACGACAGATAGTCGGTAACGGGAACGGGAACTTATATGACTACTTATATGAATTAAATGAGATGCTCCCCACCTAAGGACTGGGCGATGCCGGGCCGGGTCAGACAGACAGACAGACAGACAGACAGACAGACAGACAGACAGACAGACAGACAGACAGTCGGTAACGGGAACGGGAACTTATATGACTACTTATATGAATTAAATGAGATGCTTCCCACCAAGGACTGGGCGAAGCCAGGCCGGGTCAGCTAGTACATGATAAAATCAAATGGTATTTAACTGACAACAAGACAGATGAGAATACACAAACATATGTTACATAACATGCGTATTACATGACATGCATCTGCTCAGCTCTCTCTCTCTCTCTCTCTCTCTCTCTCTCTCTCTCTCTCTCTCTCTCTCTGTCTCTCTCTCTCTCTGTATTCTTTCATATACACACACGCACTCACACACACACACTAACACATCAACTCTCCCACTGTCTCACTCTCTCTCTCTTTCTCTCTCTCTCTCTCTTTCGTTCGCTCTCTCTCTCTCTCTCTCACTCACTATTTCCCCATTCATTCACTCTGTCCATCTTCATTCACTTTATCTCTAACTCCCTTACTCTCTCTCTCTCACACTCATACACAGACAGACACACACCCTCACGCTATCACTCAATGTTTCACTTACCCTAGTGCATTCACTCACTCTTTTTACTCTCTCTCTCTCTCTCTCTCTCTCTCTCTCTCTCTCTCTCTCTCTCTCTCTCACACACACATACTCTAACGCTCATTCACTCACTCAAACATACTCACTCTCTCACTCATTCACTCCTCACTCATTCACTCACTAACTCTCTCACACACAATCCTCACACACACACACTCACTCTCTCAATCACACTCTCTCACACATACATATACGCATGAATGCACGCACGCACACACTCCCTCACTCACTCTCACACATACACGTACGAATGTATGCACTGACACACTCCCTCACCATTTCTCGCTCAATCACTCTCTCCACACACAAGCATGCACGTGCGCACACACACATTCACTCTCTCACTCTCTCTGACACCCACTCTCTCTCTCTCTCTCTCTCTCTCTCTCTCTCTCTCTCTCTCTCTCTCTCTCTCTCTCTCTCTCACTCCCACCCGCACACACATATATAGTGAACAATTATAGTTAAACAATTATATTGAACAATTATACCAGTAAATGAATTATGGTGGCATATAGTCGGGATGGATTAAGTATTGAAAGAGTTTTCGGTTAAATGTGTAGGGACTCATTGGAGTTTTCAGATCTGGAGGAAGATCATTCCATAAGTGAGCACCAGAATAGGCGAAACATGTTTCGTATAGGTCCAATCTAGGCTTTGAGACATGTAACAAATTTAGGCGCTTGCTGTTCATTGCATTAGATTGAATCAGCGGCAGAAGATAATCTGGGGTATTTTGAGATATAATTTTATTCACTAATTTGGCTTTGTTAAAAAGAAAGCGCTTTCCAAGTGGTAGAAGTCTTAGATGCCTGTATAAATTATTACTTTCAACGTGCTTTCTGCCAGAAACCAGACGAATAGCGCGGTTTTGTAGAGAACATAGCCGTTTTAAATTAGATTTAGGGCAACCATCCCAAACTGTGGAACAGTAGTCGAGATGTGATTGGATATAGCATGTATAGAATATTTTTCGTGTGCTTTCGCCCAGGAAGTGCTGAATTTTAGCAAGTTGGTAAACTTTTTGTGCTATTTTCTTGGTAAGAACGTGAACATGAGAGCTCCAGCTCAAATGGCTGTCAATTAAAAGACCTAGTGTTTTATGTTCGTTCACATTAACTATAGGTAACGAGCCCAAGCGGAGTTCGAGCGGTGCTCCAGTTATGGCTAGTGTCTGTAGTTTTTGTCTGGTCGTTATTAACATGGATTTGGTTTTGTCGATGTTAATTTGCATGCGGTTTTCATTGCTCCATCTAGTAAGATTATCAAGTTCCTTTTGTAAAGAATTCTCTAATTCACTACGGTTTTCTTGACTAGTATATATAGTACAGTCGTCTGCAAATAGATCACAAGTTGTATTGATATATAAAGGAAGATCATTAATATAAACTGCAAAAAGCAGCGGACCTAGTATTGAGCCCTGAGGCACACCAATATTAAGCTGTGTGGGTCTTGATAGACAGTTGTTGAAGGACACGACTTGTTGTCTGTCGGATAGAAATGACGTGATTATATTCACCATGTTGGTGCTTGTCTTCATTTGTTTTAGTTTTCTAATTAAAATATCGTGATCTACCATATCAAAAGCTTTTTTAAAGTCTACAAACACCGCTCCACAAATTCTACCGTTGTTGATGTTTAAGTGCCAGTTATCGGTCATTTTTGTTAGAGCACTATGGCAAGAATATTTAGGTCGAAACCCAGATTGACTGTTAATTATTAGATCGTTGTTAATTAAATGGTGTAACGTATTTTATGAATGTGTTTTTCTAGTGGTTTTGATAGCGACGATAGTAAGGAAATAGGTCTATAATTACCCTAAAACACTATTATCGATTGAGCCATTTTTAAGTAGCGGAAACACTTTAGCAATTTTAAATGCAGATGGAAAGTAGTTTTTGGCCAGGCACTGGTTATATATGAACGTTAGGGACTCACTAATGACTGGTGCTACACAACGAAGAATTCTATTGCTGATACCATCTAGGTCCGTGTGAATTTGTTGATTTGAGGTTTAAGAGATATTTATAAACGTCTGCAACAGACATTAAGGGAATCTCAGTGGGAATATTTCTGGTGTACTTCTCAGATAAAGATATAGCTGTCTCTTATACACATCTAGATAAAGATATAGTTTGTGATACTACTTGTTTTCTGTCTAATAAAAATAATTTTTTTAATGTCACTATATTAAAGCTTACTTTCATTTTTTCTAGCTTCTTTTCTGTTTTAAAATTAGAATGGTTTGGGGCTGCTGACAGTATCAAAGAGCCAGCTTGAAAGGTTGGAGCGCTTACAGAATGCCGCCTTGCGGTTAATCCTGGGGTACACAAAGGACACACCAATTATATGCATGAGGCATATCCTGGCGCTATCAACAATGACGGATAGGCATAGGGTCCTTCATGCCAAATGGTACCTGAGAGTTGCTGCAGATAGGGATCACCCGCTGCATGCAGCCATTGATATGGCCATGGGTCATAGATTAAGACGAGACAGATCCTGGATGGCACATTCAGAACTTTTTATACGTCAGGTGTGTGATCTAGAGACCACCAATCGTGGAAGAGGGTGGGTTGAAGTTTCGGAAGATATGACGGACAGGCACAATATAATAGTAACACTGGGTCGTGAGAAGAGAATGGGCAGCGGGCCGCACTGAGTTTGAAGTGCAACAGCTGATACAGAGTAACACACACCAAGGTGACATAGTCATTACACCGATGAGTCAGTGGTGAGAAACAGACGTAGTGGTTGGGGCTTTATTGCAAAGGCTAATGGACGAGTCTTGAAAAAGGAGTCTGGCATATGAGACTACGACCTCCAGTATGAGAATGGAGGTGGAGGCAGTAACAGCGGCATTCCGTTGGCTAGAGGAGACTACTGTAACACACGTTGTATTCATTAAGGATTCAAAGAGTATGCTTAGTAAGGTGGAGAAAGGAATGTTTCGTGTGGAATGGCTCTTGCCGCTTCAGACGTCACAGACTGAAAAAATTGTATGGATATATTGCCTTGGCCATGCGTGGGTGCAGGGGAATGAACAGGCTGATAGGCTAGCAGGGAATGCATCTCTTGTTGGCAGATTGCCTATGGACAAAGGGGAGGTGGTCGTGCGCTTGTGGGACCAGGTGGAGAAGGCGGGAGACAGATTGAGAACCCATATGTAGAAAGAATGAGATTGCGGGGGATCGGTAGGGGTTCTGGAAGAATCCCAAAAATGAGAGGGAAGACCAGGAGAACTTTTAATCAGATAGCGGTGGGAACGATTAGTAGTGTGACTCTCCGCTGGCTGTGGAACGAGGGGACGGAGTACGTATGGGAATGTCCTGAGTGCAGTGATGTGGGTTCTTAAGTCAACTAAACTCAACTTAATTAGAATAGTATGATCTATCATATCGAATGCTTTTCTAAAGTCTATGAACACCGCTCCACATAGAGTATTGTTGTTAATATTTTGATGCCAGTTTTCTATCATGTTTGTAAGGGCCGCATGACAAGAATAATTTGGCCAAAATCCTGACTGACTGTCACCTATTAGTTTGTGGCGAACTAAGTGCTCTAGTGTTGTTTTGTTGATGTGCTTTTCTAGCGGTTTGGATAGTGAGGATATCGAAATTGGCCTATAATTACTCATGAGACGATCGTCTAATGAACCAGCTTTTAAATGAGGATACACTTTAGCGATTTTAAAGGCTGATGTGAGGTGACATTTGATGAGACATTGATTATATATAAAAGTTAGTGACTCGTAGATCGCCGGTGCAGCATAGCGAAGGATCCGATTACTTATCAGACAGACAGACAGACAGACAGACAGACAGACAGACAGACAGACAGACAGACAGACAGACAGAACGAACGAACAAACGAACGAACGAACGAACAAACTTTATTTTCAAAGGGGTAAGAATTGGGCACGCAGGCCCGTTTAACATTCTACCCTTCTATAACTCTCTTTCATACATTATTTCATTCATACATCATTCAAGGCTAACAGAGAACAGCAACAATATAAAAGATACGCATTATAAAGGCATGGGCTCAGTAATATTAGATAATGGTGTGACACTTGTTATTGGCTATGTGGAAGTTACTGGTCTACCAAAAGGGGGCTGGCTGTTATACTAGGGTTTTGTTATTATTATTATTTCTATTATTAAGGAGGAAGGTAATCCGTACTGAGATAGTGTTCGAATAACTTGCTATTATATGTATAGGGATTAGTGATGTCTTTGATTTCTTGTGGAAGATTGTTCCGCAGCTGAGCTGCAGAGTACGTTAAGCTTCTTTTGTATAAGTCAATCCTAGGCTTCGGAATGTGTAATATATTTAATTCGTTTACTGTGTCTAGCATTATATTTAAACAATGACCGATTTGTGACAATGACAGACAGACATATATATAAACAGACAGACAGACAGACAGACAGACAGACAGACAGACAGACAGACAGACAGACAGACAGACAGACAGACAGACAGACAGACAGACAGAACGAACGAACGAACGAACGAACAAACTTTATTTTCAAAGGGTTAAGAATTGGGCACGCAGGCCCGTCTAACATTCTGCCCTTCTATCACTCTCTTTCATACATTATTTCATTCACACATCATTCAAGGGTGGACAGACAGACAGACAGACAGACAGACAGACAGACAGACAGACAGACAGACAGACAGACAGATAGATAGATAGATAGATAGATAGATAGATAGATAGATAGATAGATAGATAGATAGATGGATAGATAGATAGATAGACAGACAGACAGACAGACAGATAGATAGATAGATAGATAGATAGATAGATAGATAGATAGATAGATAGATAGATAGATAGATAGATAGATAGATAGATAGATAGATTTTCAAAGAGATAGACACAAACAAATACAGACAGGCAGATAGAATTAGGGACGAATGGGCAGACAGACATCCATCTCTCCCCTCCCCTCCCCCTATCCCCAGTCGTTACTTATACGACCATCGGACGAGATTGTCAAGCATCTCCCGCGGAAGAAAGGAAAAGTAACTCTAACCGGAAGCCTTTCATGTCCAGAATATTTTGTGAACTTCAGAGCTAACTAAAACCTTTATAATGGAACTTATTAAATTCAAAGACATTTTCCAACGAAATTAAACAGAAAAAAGCGAACAAAATTTAGGGAAGGTAAAAAAGGAAAGAAAATGTTTCGAGTTGCTGACATAAGATAAACTGTCGTAGGCGAAAGCTCTGTAGTGGCGACCGAAATATGGTTATCTGGGTGGTGAGACAGGTGCTGTTATTTTGCAGCATAGAAGTTTTAATGGATTTTTTTTTTTTTTGCGCTAGCTCGTTTTGAACTCAAGCGTAGTCCATACACACTACTTCTAGTAGTGCTGGACTGTATTTTTGCGTGTGGCTTAGCTTTCCCTATTAACAGTGTCTCTCGCCATCAGGCGAACCCACTCCGATTTCAGATGTACTTGTACGAGGAAAAGACAATAAGTAAGTCACAAATGGTTGTAGAAAAATAACTAAATATGATAACAACTTGAAACCAGTTTATTTTTATACATACATTTTCCCTTTATTTCTCAACATAATTTCCACCAACATTGATGCACTTATTCCATCCCTTTATCAGTCATCCTAGACCGGCTGTATAGAACTGCGTGCTCTGTTTTCTAAACCACGTTTTCACTTCACATTCAACTTCGGCGTCATTCCGGCGAAATGTCTCCCGCCAAGGTGTTTTTTCAGTGGACCAAAAAGGTGGAAATTGCTAGGGGCTAAGTCGGAGCTGTAAGGTGGATGTTCCAGAACTTCCCACCTTAGTTGGTTAGTTTTCTCCTGAATTAATCGAGCCGTCTCTGGTCTGGCATTGTCATGAAGAAGCAACACTCCTCTAGTCAGCAGTCCTGGGCGATTTCTTCGAATTGCATCATGAAGTATCGATAGAACTTCACAGTACGATTCAGAATTCACATTGTCACCTTTCTTCTTGAAATTGGTTAAAAGCACTCCTTGACAATCTCAGAACACTGTAAGCATAACCTTCCCTGCTGGTGGCGTAACCTTGAATTTTTGGACACAAGGCGAAGAAGGATGTTTTCTAAACAGCTATGCACCGCTTTACGGGACAAACATTTGTCAGCATAAACAGGAAGCATTTCCTTATGAATGTTCTTTGCAGGCAGTCCTTTTGCCCACAAAAAACGCACAACAGCACGCTGCACTTTGGTTGTACACTCTGTAAGTACAGTCGCCATTTTGTTTATGCGTTGCGCATGCGCATGAGACAACTAGCGCCACCTGACGAACGGGAATATAAAGCTCGATGTTGCTGTCACCTAATGACACCTGTACAAAACACCAACTACATTTACCTGCTATCCCACAGAACTGCGTGACTTACATATTAACTCGCCCTCGTAATTTACGTCTTCAAGCCAAGAACGAGAGGTCAACATTTTAGTCCAACTGTCCAGTGTAAGGGTTGATCCCATTACCTCGTCATCAGCACACCGGATGTTTTAAAACACGCGTTCTTACTCATTCGACCATGCTGACCGCTTTAATGGTTAATGAATACTATGGACACCTAAGAGTCAAATTAGACCCTGGTCTGGGAGCTGGCATGTGATAGAGAGTTGCTATTATGTGTCTGTATGCATGAAGTGCTGGAGAAGGAGACTAATATCTGAGCTTGGTGAACATTCTAACAAGTAATCACCTGAGCTTGATGAACATTCTAACAAGTAATCACATGGGCTTGGTAAAACTTCTAACAAGTAATCACCTGAGCTAGGTGAAAATTCTAACAAGTAATCATCTAAGCCTGGTGAAATTTCTAACAAGTAATCACTTGAACTAGGTGAACATTCTAGCAAGTAATCACCTGAGCTAGGTGTATATTCTAACAAATAATCACCTGAGCTAGGTGAACATTCTAATAAGTAATCGCCTGAGCTTGGTGAACATTCCAACAAGTCATCAATTTAAGCTTAGTGAACATTCTAACAAGTCATCATTTGAGCCTAGTGAACATTCTAACAAATAATCACCAGAGCCTAGTCAACATTCTAACAAATAATCACATGTGCTAGGTGAGCGTTCTAACAATTAATAAGCTGATCTAGGTGTATAATCTAACAAGTAATCATCTGAGCTTGGCGAACATTCTAACAAATAGTCACCTGAGCTTGGTAAACATTCTAACAAGTAATCACCTGAGCCTAGTGAACATTCTAACAAGGGATAATTGGACGATGGTCAAGGGTTCGATTCACACTGGAGGAGGATTCGAATTGTTAAAATTGGCCCCTCTCCCAGGTCGCGTCAGCCTGAAATGGATACCGGGAAATGGGAAATAAAGTCGGCCACCTCAGATTCTGACCACCTCACCTAGAGAGTGCCTAGTCTATATCTATAAAACAGAGTGTATGTGGCTTTGTTTATTTGTTTGTTTGTATTGGATGCGTTCGATAACGGTACATCCGATTGAGGTGAAATTTTCTACACGTCTTCCTTTCATTCCTGTGCAACCGACTATAATAGTTTCTTAGTGTAAAATCTTCTACTTATTTAATAACATTTACTTTTTCATTTTCATTATATATTTTCTATATAGCAGGGGGACATCACTCTAGAAAAGTTATTTCAAGGGGCATAACTTTTAATAACATTTCTATATACTTTATAGTCATATTGTTGGACTTACTTGCACTATTGTTAAACTCTTTGTCTATAGTTATTTTGAGGCATATGAGTTATAATAAATAATGATATAATCTTTAAAGTATTTTCAAAGTTTTCATAAAAATAATGCATAATGCATAACATTGTAACCCATCTTTTTCTGCTTAAAGAACTTATCAACTGTCATGTCGGTGATTAAAAACAGTTTTCATTAAAAATAATGAATGGTGTGTGGAAGGACATTCTTTTAAGTTACTGTGCGCCAGGAGCTGGGCGAAACCACGCCGGGTCAGATAGATAGACAGACAGACAGATAGTCGGGAACGGAAGCTTATTTGACTACTTATATGAATTAAATGACATGCTCCCCACCAGGGACTGGGTGAAGCCGGGCAGGGTCAGACAGACAGACAGATAGACAGACAGACAGTCGGGAACGGGAGAGCTTATATGACTACGTATATGAATTAAATGAGATGCTCCCCACCAGGGACTGGGTGAAGCCGGGCCGGGACAGACAGACAGACAGATAGACAGACAAACAGATAGTCGGGAACGGGAGAGCTTATATGACTACGTATATGAATTAAATGAGATGCTCCCCACCAGGGACTGGGTGAAGCCGGGCCGGGTCAGACAGACAGACAGACAGATAGACAGACAGATAGTCGGGAACGGGAGAGCTTATATGACTACTTATATGAATTAAATGAGATGCTCCCCACCAGGGACTGGGTGAAGCCGTGCCGGGTCAGCCAGACATACAGACAAACAAGCAGACAGACAGACTGATAGATAGATAGATCCCCTCCAGGGCCTGGGCGAAGCCGGGCCGGGTCAGCTAGTGGTCTATAAAATAAGAGCATAGCACCATATGCGGAATGCACATTACGATATTAAAAGGATAGTTTACCTACCTACTTACTATTAACTGGAATGAGGATGGCTGGTTGATTCGTTAGTTGCTTTTGTTGGTTATGACTCCTCTGTCTGGCTGCACCGCATGCTTTCAGGTTAACAAAATACTAAGTACTGCTTTCATCTTCCGGAGTGATGTCCATGAGCTGACTTTTCAC
The DNA here is from genome assembly GCA_014155875.1 of Cepaea nemoralis. Taxonomy (NCBI): domain Eukaryota; kingdom Metazoa; phylum Mollusca; class Gastropoda; order Stylommatophora; family Helicidae; genus Cepaea; species Cepaea nemoralis. Next base: position 184,475 of record JACEFZ010028349.1, read on the forward strand.
CTGACGCGGTACTAAATAACATCTCCTTTCTATGCCCAAGCTCAGATACTGGCCTTGTATGCAAGAACGGTACTTAACCTTCACAAGTGCGCATGTGAATATTATAATGTAACCAGGTCTCTAAAAGTACTGGATCCTCTAAAAGTACTGGAGAGTTTTGGTCATAGACCATAACTTTAGGAAGGGAAAATCCCAACTGCACCTCCCCGTGGTAGAGGATGGAAACACACCACGGTGTGGCTAACACAGCTCTGGGGACCGAGTATCCACCGGAATAAGTGGACACCTCTGCAGCTGAGCAGAGCAGGGCACTCACTTGTCCTTACAGTCGGAAATGGCTGTCAAAGGCAGAGGTAAAAAGACCACCATGTGAATGTGGAAGGCAAGGGGAAACCACCACATTATCTTCCCAAGACTTCATGGCAAAACATATATCAGAGTTAGTGAACGACGTTAATGGCTGTCTTAGGACATCCTCGTCCGGTAGGGACAGTCATGAGCCACAGGTGACACCAGACCGTCATCCAGCTACTGATGGCAAAATCATAACTAAAATAAATAAATTTAGAGTAGGAACATGGAATGTTAGGACATTAAATGAGCTAGGAAAGTTGACCAATGTTCTATGAGAGATGGATAGCATGTAAATGAATATACTAGGCGTTAGTGAGATGAGATGGAAGGGATAGGGCAAAATTATAGCTGACAATCACACAATAATTTATTCTGGAGGGGATACACATGAAAAAAGGTGTAGGAATAATATTAGACGAAAAAACAGCCAAGTCAATTAATGGATACTGGTGTATTTCAGATAGAGTAGTTATGGTAAACATCAAAGGCAAACCAATAGACATAAATATTATACAGGTATATGCACCAACAACAAGCAGTAGTGATGAAGAAATACAACACTTTTACGACGAAATAGAAATGGTGATGGCTCAAATTGGATCACAAGAAATAAAAATAATACTTGGTGATTTTAATGCAAAAGTAGGAAAGGGGAAAATGGAGGATGTAGTGGGGAATTATGGTTTAGGTACAAGAAATGAAAGAGGGGAAAAGCTAATAGAATGGGCAAATATCAATGATATGATAATTGGAAACACATGGTTTAAATCCATAAAAGACGACTGTACACTTGGAAAAGCCCTGATAAGAAAATACGCAACCAAATTGACTACATACTAATTAATAAAAGATATAGAAATGCTTTAATTAATGTAAAGACAATGCCTGGTGCTGACTGTAATAGTGATCATGTACCACTATGTGGACAAATAAAAGTAAGATTAAAGAGAGGGAAAAAAATGGTTAAGAACATGAGACTTAATAAAGAGGTTCTGAAAATAGATAAAGAACTGCAAGAACAATACAGAGTGACTGTGAAAAATAGGTACAATGCGATAGCTAAAATACAGAATATAAATGAACAATGGGAAATGTTAAGGGACTCCATTCATCAAACTAGCAAAGAAGTATTACCAGAAAGAGGCAAAATAGCTAAGAAAAAATGGATGAATGAAGAAATCTTAAAACTGATGGACAAAAGAAAACAGAGTAAAAATGACAAACAAGAATACGCTAAGATAAATAAAGAAATAAAAGATAAATGTGGGAAGGCTAAAGAAAGTTGGTTAAACTAGCAATGCAAAAAAATTGAATTAAATTCCATTAATGATACAAAAAATATGTACAGACAAATCAGTGAGCTTACAGGAAGAAAAATAAGAATAAATACAGGGTGTTTGAAATCAAAAACAGGAAAGATATTATTAGAGGAAGGTGATATAATGAAGAGGTGGAATGAGTATATAAGAGAATTATATGACGAAGAAAGGGAAGAATTAACAGAAGATAGTAACTTAGAAGGTCCACCTATTCAGAAAGAAGAAGTCGCTGACGCTATGAAACGTATGAAGAAAGGAAAAACATCTGGGTCAGATGAAATCACAATAGAAGAATTAGAAGTGTTGGGAGAATTTGGAGTAGATATATTAACCAAAATGTTGAATGATATTTACAGTAGTGGAAATTTACCCAGTGATATGCTGAAATCTGTATTTATAGCTATACCAAAAAGACCAGGAGCAATTGATAGTGAAGATTTTCGTACAATTAACCTCATAAACCATATCACTAAGCTTCTACTCAGAATCATAACGAGAAGAAACAAAAAGAAAATAAAAATGGAAATTAGTGAAGAACAGTATGGATTTGTGGACGGAAAGGGCACAAACAATGCAATTTATACATTACGGACACTAATAGAAAGGTCAATAGAGAAACAGAGAGACATATATTTGTGCTTCATAGATTATACTAAGGCATTTGATAAAGTAAAACATGATGAACTGATTAAAATGTTGGAAGATATCAACATTGATGGAAAAGATTTAAGAATAATAAAGAATATTTACTGGAACCAAGTAGCAGCAATTAAAATGGGAAATAAAGAGGGTAGTTACGAACAGATAAAGCTAGGAGTACGACAGGGGTGTGTCTTGTCACCAGATCTTTTCTCCCTGTATAGCGAAGTAATAATGAGAGAGATCAAAGAGATGCCAGGAATACTAGTTGGAGGTTATAATATAAATAATATACGCTATGCAGATGACACAGTATTGGTGGCGGATAATTCAACAGACCTACAGCAATTATTAGACGTTGTAGTAACAGAGAGTGCAAGGAAAGGACTCTCCTTGAATATCAAGAAAACAGTAACAATGGTAATATCAAAGAAAATGGTGACACCAAAATGTGACATAGAAATAGAAGGAAAAATCCTTAACCAAGTGGATAATTTTAGATACCTAGGGGCATTTATAACATCAGATGGAAGATGTACAACAGAGATTAGGAGCAGAATAGGGCAGGCAAAAGCTGCATTTCAGAAAATGAAGAGTATCTTGTGCAATAAGTCACTATCACTGAATGCAAGAAAGAGAGTGATGAAATGATATGTAGAACCAGTTTTGCTGTATGGCAGTGAATCTTGGAATGTAAATGAACAAAGTAAGAAGAAATTAGAAGCAACAGAGATGTGGTTCCTGAGACGAATGTTGCGAATTCCTTGGACTGCCAGAGTAACTAACGATGTCTGCCTGAAACAGGCTAATGAAACTAGAACATTATATACAACAATAAGACAGAGACAAACATCTTTCTTCGGTCATGTGATGAGAAGAGAGGCATTGGAGAACATCGTAACAACTGGAAAGATCGAGGGGAAGAGAGGCAGAGGCAGACCAAGAGAAATGATGCTGGATGGATTGAGACGGTGGCATGGAGGAATATCAGCAGCAGAGTTGATCCAGAAAACCAAAGACCGAGATCTGTGGATAGCCATGAACGCCTACGCCAGCTGGCACGGCACTTGATAATGATGAACCAGGTAGAGATTTAGCATGTCATGTACTGATTTCTCAGTCTCAATCAAACCTTTCAAAACTCTTTTGCCCCGACAGAAAATATCCACAACTTACCAAATAATCGAACCCGAGTCTCCAGAATGAGTACACGACGTTCATATATACTCGGCCAGTAGCTCACATCTTTATATAAATCTCTGTAGTTTCTATTTGGTTGTTATTGTTCACAGATATCGCCTCATGGGGTTGCATTTCCCCACCTGCATTAGAGCTCCTCCTTTCTGACTTTCGCAATCGATACGTATAGTCTGATCATCATCATTGTGTAGCTAATTTTTTTTTTTCGCAGAACGTCATACTTATCACGACGCGGCGAAAAGTCTATCGATCTCCTTACATTTCTCTCGCCTCATGCACCGTCATGTCCAAGCAGTCTGCAATGTCTTGTGTCCATCTCCCTGCTGGTCGACCACTGCCTCAAACACCCTCATGCCCAAGTTGTCTGCAATGTCTTGTGTCCATCTCCCTGCTGGTCGACCACTGCCTCAAATACCCTCATGCCAAAGCTGTCTACAATGTCTTGTGTCCATCTCCCTGCTGGTCGACCACTGCCTCAAAAACCCTCATGCCCAAGCTGTCTGCAATGTCTTTTGTCCATCTTCCTGCTAGTCCAATCCTGCCTCAATCACCCTCATACCCAAGCAGTCTGCAATGTCTTTTGTCCATCTTCCTGCTGGTTCAACCCTGCCTCAAACACCCTCATTCCCAAGCTGTCTGCAATGTCTTGTGTCCATCTCCCTGCTAGTCGACCCCTGCCTCTTAGGAACCCATGCCTACCAAAATGTTTCACCCCAAGCCACTGTGGCGTTTAATATAGCAAAAGTATTTCAGTTTCCAAGTCACGGCACTGTTTATAAACCAGTGGTTTTTTTCACAAAAGTTACTTCGTTTAAGCCGGTTCTGGGGCGAAGTCGTTGCGGTCGCAGTTCGACATCCCGGATACCGTGTTCGAAACGCAGCTACGGGCGATTTGGAAGTAGATCGAGTGAAGTTAGTTTTCATACAAAGGTATGAGTGCCGGTCATTCAGAAAGTAATGGCAAATTACTAAACGCAAGCTTGCTAAGAAATCACAAACAGCCAATTAATGCTGGGGTTGAATGTGGCGTCCTGTAAAGGATATGCAACTATTTTTTTTACCCTCTCGTAGAATTTTAGTATTTTTATTCTTCTTGGTCGACGATATTCTAAGAATGTTTTCTGCAGCATTTTTTGCTTACTGACTCCCATTGTCTTCTTTAATGATTGCGAAATGGTTCAAAACCGTGATGCGTGAACATCTCTGGGGTGATGCGGGCATCTCTGGTGTGATGCGTGAACATCTTTGGGGTGATGCGGACATCTCTGTGGTCAGTGTTACGATGGCCTCCCTTGCTTCTCAACACATTTCTTGATACCCATTTTAAGCAGCCGGTCTTTCTGGCCGAGGGGTTACAACACTTTCTCCCTAATCCCGTTAATCACGCAGAGTCTCGTAGCAAGGCGAGAGCTGGGAGCGGTTCGACCCCCGTTGGTGACTTGCGGGATAACTGAGCCGGCCGCTCATAAAGCAATGGCAAACTACTGAGCGTAATCTTGCCAAGAAATCAACATACAGCTGAAAGATGCTGATGTTGACAGCGATGTCCTGTAAAGGATATGCAAAAACAAAAAAAAATTTTAAGCAGGGTAGACCTGAGAATCAAAGGTCAATATTAACCATCCGTCCCGATGCGGATTTGATCCCTGATCACCGAGGTATGCATGCGAGCGTCTAGCCACTACCCTACAACCAAGAATAGGCTGTGTGTACAAATATCTTAGAAGCTGCTGGCCGCTATGGACACTTTAAACAATAACGGTGATTTAAAGTTCGTGGTCAGTCGTTAGTCTCAAGCTAAAGTTCCCTGACAATCAAAGATGACGATGAAGATGTGACTCTACCAAATGCATTTAACGATGAAGATGTAGCGCCAACAAAAGCAACGACAAATATAATCAAAATTACCCAGGACATCCTTAGAGAGAATTGTCTCCCCTGAGCAGTACCTCGCCACATTCAGTCAGCTCAAATTTCGCATGGTCATCCAGTTAAAGGGCTGTCATCAGCAACCTACAGCACGCGTGCCATGCGTGGCACATGGAACGATTTTCAATAGCACGCTGAGTGAGGTCAAATATTATGTATGAACTGATTTAAATAAAAATGAAATTGTATTTTTTCACACATCAAAACTGTTATAAGTCCACACAGATGTCGCCTAACATCTGTGCATTCAGAAGCCCTTGCGAAGCTGAAAATGACCAAATGCGTGTCTGATACGGAATAATTAAAAAGGAAGAAACCAGAACGAAAGGCACATTAATTTATCAATAACCAAGATCAGTAATAACCAAAAACTACTGATATCAGTGATTTAACTCTGCCGCGGTGCAAACACGGCAGTAGGCTTCCGATCGTTAGTGGCGTCCCCTTGCCTGAATGTTTCGGCCCTTTAACTCCATGGCACTTTCTGGCCAACAGAGTCGACGTATCGTCACGGAGTTGGATGTAGCTATTTCGGCAATATTTCATTATCGTACAGAAAACGGTCAACATATAATTAATACATACTGTCAGCAATCACAAGAAGTGGAGCCGCTTAATCCACCACGCTAGCCGGCAAGTGATAATGAAGATAGACACCCAGAATTGGTAACCATTATGTGAAAATGATTGCGAAGTTTCGCTGAAGTAACAGATTGCTAGTTTCCTTGTGTTGGTCGTCTGTATGGGCCTCAGATGTTATCTGTGTTCTATATGCTGGTTATTTGTGGTATAGTGTCCAGAGCGTGCGAGATAAAATTCATTGCCTGGATTCTCTTTATGTCCAGCCACTAACTTATTGAATCGCGATGGTGTGGTGGCTAGAAGCTCGCCTGTCGGTCCGGTGGTTAAAAGTTCGAATCCATATTCCTATGGACTTTTAAAGTATACCTGGGCTACCAGGTTAACCAGGACTAAGAAGTACTTTGAAATGCTTGGGATATAAAGGCGGCGAGATACTCACGACATTACCCACCGAGTTTCCATTGGTCTATAAAGATTAGGGGTCTAGCTCCATATTCCCAACGCGATTAACGCACGTCAAAATGATCCTTTATTTCTAACTCATTTGGTGCTGGACAGGGTTAGGGGAATGATTTCTGCCGCATCCACGAGAAGTACCTCTGCTGACTGAGTTAGAGGTATGTCGTCTGTTTGAAACTGCCGAAGTACCGGGTCTGATTGAGTTAGAGGTACGCCGTCCTGTTGAAAAAACAGACGTACCGGGGCTGATTGATGTAGAGGTACCTTCGTCTGTTTGAAACTCCAGAAGTACCGGGGCTGATTGAGTTAGGGATGCGTCATCTGTTTGAAGCTGGAGAAGTATCGGGGCTAATTGAGTTAGAGGTACCTTCGTCTGTTTGAAACTATACAAGTACGGGAGCTCATTGAGTTAAAGGTGAGTCGTCTGGTTGAAACTCCAGAAGGACCGGGGCTGATTGAGTTAGAGGTGAGTCGTCTGGTTGAAACTCCAGAAGGACCGGTGCTGATTGAGTTAGAGGTGAGTCGTCTGGTTGAAACTCCAGAAGGACCGGTGCTGATTGAGTTAGAGGTGAGTCGTCTGGTTGAAACTCCAGAAGGACCGGTGCTGATTGAGTTAGAGGTGAGTCGTCTGGTTGAAACTCCAGAAGGACCGGGGCTGATTGAGTTAGAGGTGAGTAGTCTGGTTGAAACTCCAGAAGGACCGGTGCTGATTGAGTTAGAGGTGAGTCGTCTAGTTGAAACTCCAGAAGGACCGGTGCTGATTGAGTTAGAGGTAAGTCGTCTGGTTGAAACTCCAGAAGCACCGAGGCTGACTGAGTTAGAGGTGAGTCGTCTGGTTGAAACTCCAGAAGAACCGGGACTGACTGAGTTAGAGGTGAGTCGTCTGGTTGAAACTCCAGAAGAAATGGGTCTGACTGAGTTAGAGGTGAGTCGTCTGGTTGAAACACCAGAAGGACTGGGGCTGATTGAGTTAAAGGTGAGTCGTCTGGTTGAAACACCAGAAGGACTGGGGCTAATTGAATTAGAGGTACTTTCCTCTGTTTGAAATTAAAGGCAGCAGAAGAACTAGCTATATAGCATAGTATTAGTAGTAGAGGTAGTTATAGTAGTGGTAGTAGTTGTAGTAGCACTGGTGGTAATAGTAGTAGAAGTAGTTGTAGTAGTAGTAATAGTACTAGTAGTAGTAGTAATATTAGTAGTGGAAGTAATTGTAATAGTTGTTGTAGGAGTAGTGATAGTAGTAGTAGTGTTGAATGTCTTTTGCAGGAAGTTGAAGTCAACTCTAGGTTTATTTCCAAGTCAACTTTTACGCTGGTAAGTTTGCCATTGCTTTCTGATAAAAAAGCAACGTTTTGCCTAGAAAATCAATCTAGGTTTGGCATTAATGCTACATGTATCTTCCCTCAGCTATTATATCTAATGTGTGTAACCAACGATTTTACGAAATGACGAAGCCGATATTCCGGCTTCTGATCAAAATTTCTGACAAAGGGAGCGTGACCAAATGATGGCCGTTCGTTCAGAGAAGTGCGACTCTTAAATAGGATGGGCTGGAATCAGAGAATGCTGATCTCTGCCAGTTCCGAAATAATTGTCACGTTTTTGGCATTTATGGCGGGAAACTGTCCAGCTTTACAGGATACAATAAAACCGCTGAGATCGTCTGCTGGCCGCTTCAGCGTAGATACTCCTCAAGGAACACGAAATGGGGAAAATTAACAATGTTAAGACAGCGCTCGCAGCTTTGTCAATATTTTGTTGTATGTATGTGTGCGCGCGCGTGTGTGTGTGTGTGTGTGTGTGTGTGTGTGTGTGTGTGTGGGTAGAAGTGTGTGTGTGTGTGTAGGTAGAAGTGTGTGTATGTGTCCGTGCGTACGTATGTATGTACGTACGTACGTACATACGCATTCATGAGTGTATGTATGTGTAGGTATATATTTATTATGTCCGTGAGAGAGCGAGAGAGAGAGAGAGAGAGAGAGAGAGAGAGAGAGAGAGGGGGGGGGGGAGATAGAGAGAGAGAGAGGGAGAGAGAAAGAGAGAGAGAGAAAGAGAGAGAGAAAGAGAGTCATAACGGGATTAGATGGAATCAGCAATCACATTCTTCGTTGTACTGCAACAGTGATCTCTACAGTGAGTAACTGTAGGTCCGTTAATATTGTCATCATTATCCAAACGACTAAACAAGCACATTCACAAAGCAACACTATGACACTTAGTATGTAACAGTCTAATTAATAGTCGACAGTCATTCAGGGTCTGAGCCAAAACATTCTTGTCATATAGGGACATTAATATTTTAAAAAAGTACTTGTTATCAATAACACTGGGGAAGAGTGTGACACAGGAACCAGTACTAGTAATCGTGATGACGGAGTTAATCCTGACTGTGTTACCAAGGAAATCCCCTGTGTCAGACTAAGAAACAGAGTGAGAATAGCAACGTGGAATGTGAGAAGTCTGTATGAGAGAAAGCTTAAAGTAGTGTGTGACGAGATTGAGAGGTTAAACATTCAAATTTTAGGAATTAGTGAACATCGCTGGAGCGGCAAGGGACATTTTACAACTGAAAATGGAAGTCTTTTCATTTATTCTGGTAGAGACGTCGGAGGCCAGAGTGGAGTGGCATTTTGTTTAGATAAGACAACTGCAAAATCTTTAATGTGATATAATCCAGTTAGTGATAGAATCCTCACTATTAGACTTAAAGGCCGTCCAAAAAACACAACTCTCATACAGATATATGCACCTACTTCAACAGCAGAGGAGGACGAAATTGAAGATTTTTACAACACACTACAAGACACATTAAATAAGATTGGTCATTGACATAAGCCTGGGTCATTGACATTGAGGTGAGTGACCGGGCATGAGGAAGAATGGAGATGAGAGTGGGAGACAGTAAAGTGACTGACCTGGCTATGAGAAGACAGCCAGTCCTGAGAAATAAAATAGTGAGGGTAGAGGGAAAAAACCCCAGGGGATGGCGGAAGGAGAGTTGTGTGTTGTGTGAAGTGAGGAGACTGAAAAGTCAGTGAGAGAAGAGACCGACTGCGGGTCAGGTCGTTTAAGAGAGAGCTCCGTGTTGTGTTGTTGTTCTAGTTGTGAAGACAGGCCTGAACCCAGAGTGGGTTCTGGATTGAGTGTAGGCCTAAACCCAGAGTGGGTTCTATAGTTGAGCAGTGGCTCCAACCCAATGGGTGGGTTGTATTGTGGGAGATCCAGCCGTGGATAGTAGCTGGATTACCTGTCTTGTGGATTGAGATTAGAAGCCGGCCGTGAGAAGGCATTGATGTGTGCTGGTTAAATTGTGAGGAGGATATTGATATTCTATGGATTACGTTATGTTTCTGGATGTATAAACCTGTTCCGTTTGTCCGTCTTATTTCTGTAATAAAGGATTATGTGCGCCAACGGAATCTTGTTTCATGACTGGTGAAGGTGCATTTCTGAGGGCTACGTCCGATTAAGAACATTATAGACAGTGTTGTCATTCTGAGATGTTTGTGGGCTCTTCGCGAGAGAGGGTGGACAGCGGAGTGTGTCCACCGTATAAACACTGAGTTTTTTCTCCGTGCGGGAACTGGCTACAACAGTTCACGTCAAGTCCACTACAGGTGAATTGGAACCAACCATATCGCTGAAGCGAGAGGGGGTGATAAAGACACGCCATACAGACTAACCGGGAGAGTCCATTACGGTGACAGGTAAATTTGATACCAGGCAGGAAGGCTGAAACTAGCAGACGCGGCAATGAAAGACGAGTGTTGAATCCAGAGTGGCGAGGGCAGCGTGTGTGTGTGTAGGACGTCGCTGTCGGTGATAATGACAGGATTGGGAACCAAAGATAATTGACAGGTGTGTGTGTGCTGGAGGCAAGCGCACTGTGTTGTTGCAAGTTGACTGGTCAAGATTATTCGACGCAGTAAATAGGACGGGTGGGTACACCAGCGTCCAGGTACTGGGGAAGTACATGTTTGGAAAAAAGAGAAAAATTGGCAGTCGCTGATTTGACGGACAGTTGACTGAAGGGGATAGTAACGGTACCCCTACCGCAGCCGGGTGGGGCTGTCAAGTTTGTGTGAAAACTGGTTTACGGAGGAATTTTTCACTGAGAGTGATAAAGAGAAATTAGGTTGACCTTGGAAGGAAAGGCTGTTTAACAGTAAGCAGTCACTGAGGAAATTTCCACGGCCTAGTGTGGTCAAGATGACTCATTGTGAATGAACAAAACAAGGTTGTTTTGAAAGAAAGCCAGATTTTATGTTTCGCCTTTGTTGAACTGTTCTATTGTTGTCATCATTATTCTGTTATGAGCAAACAGTTTTAACTTATCGTCATCGCAACCATGGTTGTACTTCTTTGACTATAAGGATTTATATACCCAAATTTAAAGCGCTGAACATTGGCTGCCATTCTCCTTTTCTTTTTGGTGAATCTTGTTGGGTAACGGAAATCCATAACATTAATGATACAGCGAAGCGCCATCTCCGCAACGAAAGTAACAACATATCGAAAGAACACTGTGGTACCACCACGTACAGAGAAAGTACAATAACGTTACGGACTGTGTCGAGACAGAACAGTTTGGATATCACTATCATCTTCAACTTTTGTCGACAGTTGGAACTTGTGATCCCCACGTGAATTCAATAACCACTCAACAAAACAAGAAGTCGGTTTGAAATCTAGCGTCGTAGACATTTCCAGCGGATTGCGAATAACTATGAAAACGAACAAAAACTTTTGTGACTGATTAATAAGAACTTTTGGCGACGGATTAATAGGCCCATATTTGTCGGTAAACCAGTTACACATTATTATTTTTTATTGTTTTGCTCCCATCGTCATATTTATTGTTGTCGGGTGTTACGCAATTATTTGTATGTGGTCCAGTGTTTGTCAAGAGTAGGGGATTTTGTGTCGCTTCTCGAAGGCCGGGAGGCGGGGCGAAAATTTATTTTCTTACTGTGCACCATGTGTTTTCTGGGAAGTAAATCGTAAGGTCGGTTTGTTTGATTCTGCAGTGAAGCAGGGTGGTCCGAGATTATATACCGTGCCTTTTGGGTCTAACGTCAGATCTGTGTATATTTTCAGTATATATTCCTTTTCTTTCTCTCTTTCTTTTCGTTATATTTACATATAATATTTGTTGTGTTCGGATATATGTTTGTATTGTGATCTTTCGTCATTTCTGCTGTCTAGTGGTCTTGGTCAATTTATGTTTATATTTTACGCGCACTGTGGGTGTCTCTACACAAGCTTGTGGTTGTTACTGTGGTTTATTTCTGTGTCATCATCGTCTCCGTGTACTCAGCTTGTGAAGTCTAGCGTTGGATAGTCATCACTTAGTGTTATCATCCATTTGTTTGTGTATGTATTTATATGTATGTTTAACAATATTTCCAGGGACTTTATGAACTTGTGGTCATAGATATATATACGAGGGAGTATAGGTGATACTTCCCCCCTCACTACCTAGTGCTTATAGAGTGACTGGGTGAGTACAGAGTGATATTGTAGCACTACGGATTTACGTACACAGGGAGTGCGGGTGTACTTAGGGAAGTGACACAAAGACTAACAGCAGAGTCTGTACATTTATAGTTGGCTGATTCACAGCAACGTGTCCACAAGTACAAGATGCCTACTTTAATGGATTATATTGAAGCAGGTGAAAGAATAGGCCTGAAGGGTAAAGAGTTACAGGAGTATGCCGAAGCAAAAGAACAACAACAGACGGAAAGAGAGGAGAGGCATAATGAACGCGAGGCAAAACGTCTACAGGAAGAGACACAAGTAAAACTAGCTGAGATGGAAAACAAACGTCTACAGGAAGTAAAGTTAGTTGAAATGGAAGCCAAGCGTCTACAGGAAGAGAGAGAGACACACATGAGAATGGAAATTGAGAAAGAGAAGATTAAGATGGAAGCGGAAATTGCTATTAAAAAGTTAGAATTTGCATCGAAGGGTCAAAGTGAGGAAAGTAGAAAACCGTCGCAGTCGTCACAGAGATTAAAACTGCCATATTTTACGGACCGGGATTGTCTTGAGGCCTATCTTTCGAGATTCGAATCATCTGTGAAAACTCTAGGGATCCCGGAATCAGAATATGGGATGCGACTTGGCGAATTTCTTACGGGTAAGGCACTAGACACCATGTTCAATTTACCGGTAGAAGAAAGGAACAACTACACTATCTTACGTCAACGTTTGCTGACAAAGTTTCAACTAACTGAGCATGGATATAGGACAAAGTTTAGACAGTTAGGGCCAGAGACAAATCAAGATTTCACAGACTTTGTTAACAAAGTAAAGAATACATTTAACAAATGGATGGAGCTCGCAGAAGTAGGGAAAGATTTTAATAAATTAGTAGATCTAATGTTAAGAGACAAGGTAGTATCTGCATGCAATTCTAATTTAGTGGCGTTCTTTGAGGAACGGAAGCCAAAGGACATAGACACAATGTCTCAGTTAGGACAAAACTACATGACTGCACATCCTAACGTATCTATTGGGAAACTAATGAGTGAGGAAATAGTGTGTGCAGCGTACACTAAACAGAACCAGAATCCAGTTATCAGACCAAGGGCGAAAAGTGTGGATTCAGCACAGATTCAGCACAATTCTTTTCTATGATGTATTATTATTATTATGTGATGTATTAGTGCATGCATTGATACACAAGATAGATGGTTGTATTTATGTGTGATGAATATAGGAGTGTAATATGAGCATTTGATGTATTATGTAGTGTGGTAGCTAGAGTAAGGTGCAGCCATACTTAGGGCTACCCAGGCTATATGTCTGGGTCACATGTTTAGTAAGTTTTAGTCTCCCAATATTTGAAAACGAAGTTTTCTTTTAAGAGGGGGGTGATGACATAAGCCTGGGTCATTGACATTGAGGTGAGTGACCGGGCATGAGGAAGAATGGAGATGAGAGTGGGAGACAGTAAAGTGACTGACCTGGCTATAAGAAGACAGCCAGTCCTGAGAAATAAAATAGTGAGGGTAGAGGGAAAAACCCCAGGGGATGGCGGAAGGAGAGTTGTGTGTTGTGTGAAGTGAGGAGACTGAAAAGTCAGTGAGAGAAGAGACCGACTGCGGGTCAGGTCGTTTAAGAGAGAGCTCCGTGTTGTGTTGTTGTTCTAGTTGTGAAGACAGGCCTGAACCCAGAGTGGGTTCTGGATTGAGTGTAGGCCTAAACCCAGAGTGGGTTCTATAGTTGAGCAGTGGCTCCAACCCAATGTGTGGGTTGTATTGTGGGAGATCCAGCCGTGGATAGTAGCTGGATTACCTGTCTTGTGGATTGAGATTAGAAGCCGGCCGTGAGAAGGCATTGATGTGTGCTGGTTAAATTGTGAGGAGGATATTGATATTCTATGGATTACGTTATGTTTCTGGATGTATAAACCTGTTCCGTTTGTCCGTCTTATTTCTGTAATAAAGGATTATGTGCGCCAACGGAATCTTGTTTAATGCCTGGTGAATATGCACTGCGGGGGTGAGTTACATGGCAAGACAGATATCTCCATTGACACACCATGAGTATCGTTACCTAGACAACGACCATCACACAATAATATCATGAGCATATCATCGTAAGAACTTCGTGATATTATCATCAGAAAACGTGTGACAGTCATAATGATATAGCAATAATAATGGGAGATTTAAATGCAAAAGTAGGTGCAGGAAGAGCTGAAAATGAGAGACACGTTTTAGGAAAATTTGGATTAGGAAATAGAAATGATGCAGGTGACAAATTAATTGAATTTTGCACAGAAAATGAGTTAACGATGGCCAACACGCTTCTTAAACAACATCCAAGAAGACTCTTCACATGGAAGTCTCCAGACAGTTTTACCAAAAATCAGATAGATTATATTTTAATACATAGAAGATGGAGATCAAGCATAACATCTGCAAAAACCCTACGAAGTGCAGACTGTGATACAGATCATCAGTTATTAGAAGCAGATCTGAAATTAAAACTCAAAAAGCTTACCCGAGGACCAAGGCCACTTCGTTTTGATCTCACAAAAATACCAGATGCATACAACGTAGAAGTTAGGAATCGTTTTGGGGTCTTGATGTCTGTACAAGAGGAAATGCCACCTGATGAACTGGCAGTACAAGCTAGAGATATCTTGATAACTGCAGCCAAAGATTTCATTCCGACCAAGAAAAAGCAACTTAAGCCATGGATTACATCAGACACGTTAGAATTAATAAAACAACGAAGGGAACTGAAACAGAAAGGAGGTGAATCCGATAATACTAAGATGAAGTATAAATCTTTAACTCGAGAAATAAGAAAGAACACAAGAAAGGACAAAAATCAATACATACAAGATTGTTGTACCAAAATAGAGCAATATCATAAGACTGGAAGAGATTATGAAATGTTCAAAGAAATGAAGTTATTGACAAGAAATGTTCAACCTCAATTGAATGTTATCTGTGACAAGATGGGAAATACCTTAACAGAATCTAGACAAATTCTAGAAAGATGGCAGGAGTACTGCAGTGGAATGTATGATATGAGTGACAGTGAGGATATGAATGAGATACATGAGCCAACGACAGCAGAGACAGAACCTGAACCCTCATTAGATGAAATTGCTTGGGCTATAAAGCACCTGAAGAATGGTAAATCTCCTGGATGTGATGAGATACCAGCCGAACTAATTAAAGCGGGAGGAGAAGAAAGCATACACATATATCATGCATTATGCACAAAGATTTGGAAATATGGTATATGGCCAAAAGATTGGAAGAGAACTATCTTCATTCCAATACCAAAAAAGGGCAACCTGAAATTATGCACCAACTATAGAACTGTTGCCCTGATCAGTCATGCAAGTAAAATTCTACTAAAAATCATAATGGCAAGACTTCGTAAGAAAATGGAAGAAGAGATTAACGTAGTTCAAGCTGGATTTAGACAAGGAAGAGGAACAAGAGATCACATATTTAACATGCGTTTAATAATAGAGAAGTGCGGAGAATTTAATGTAAACCTATACTCATGTTTTGTGGATTATTCCATACGTCAATATGGAAGCACTATACTGTGTGGATAGGCCTTAGGTTCATACCAGAATGCGATCGGCGTTGCCAGTGGTGGGTTGTGCTCAATATTTAAATTTCAAATCCCGAAACAACCACATAATCAATTGATTATTGCTCACTGGATTTAGGAGACCTGGTGTTCCTTGCCAGTGAGAAGTCCTGATCGTTCGGGTCCCATCGATTGACGGACGTCGGTCGCGGCGATTGGGCAATCTTGAGCATAGCCTACGATGGGTAGCGTTGTGATGTTCTGTTATGATAATTTGGTGTGTCCAGTGTGTGCCGCGTGGTTACACACCCGCTTCACACGCGTGATCCGGGACTGTTTCCGGATCCGGTCAGGGATATGCACTACTGACGAGCTCAAATGAGGGCGAAACTCGAGTATAGTGCTTCCATATTGACGTGGATAGGCCTTAGGTTCATACCAGAATAATGAGAAATGTAAGAGATGATATAAACAGGGAGCTATATGATGCCCTAAATATCGGCGGTCATGACATACCGGAGATTCGATATGCTGATGATACAGTATTACTATCTACAACACAGAATGGCATGGAAAACCTAATCGCCTCAACCCAATTGAATAGTGAAAATCACAACTTATATCTTAACATAGCAAAAACAAAGATAATGCATACAGATAAAACTACCATGGAGAAAGAAATATACATTAATGGGGAAAAATTGGAGGTCGTGGAAAATTTTGAATATCTTGGGTCATTGATTACCAACAACGGGGACACAATGAAAGAAATTAAACGGCGACTATCAATTGCTCTTCAAAGACTAAAACAGCTGAATAAATTATGGAGTGGGACAGACAGAACTACAAAATTAGATTTTTAAGAGCATGCATCTTTCCCATTGCAACATACGCCTGTGAGACATGGACACTTACTAAACAAGCTGAACAGCGCATAAACGCCTTTGAATATAAGTGTTATAGACGAGTTCTAAAAATATCTTGGGTAAAGAAAAGAACAAATGCATCCATACTTCAAGAGTTGAATATTGAAGAAGGTTGGCTATTAAAGACGATAAAACAAAGAAAATTGAAATATTTTGGTCACTTGAAACGTCACGAAAGTTTGGAGAGAACAATAATGGAAGGGTATATGCCTGGGAAGAGAGGAAGAGGAAGGCCAAAGAGAAGGTGGGTGCAGGATGTGGCGGATGATCTCCAGATGGGTGTATCAGACGCGGGACATCTTGCTTATGATCGAGAGGTTTTCCGGAGGGTTGTTATGGGAGCGAGGTTCTGCAAAGGACATGCTACTGAATGAATGAATGACTTGTTATCAAACATAAAACAAGTGATATAACACAATAAATCGTTATCTCAAACCATTGCCTTTAATATTTAAGTACCTCAGAGGTCTATACATGGCCCTCTGTAATTTGCCATTTATATAAATGATCTTCCTTTATAGCTTTCGCCGTCCGACGATTTATTTGCAGACGACTGTACAGTGTATACAAACGCTAGGGAATGTAATGTGTTGGAATCGTCAGAAGTGATGTATGAATGAAATAATGTATGAGAGTAGAGTGATAAGAGGGGCAAAATGTCAGACATGCCTGTGTGCACAATTCATTACACATTGAAAATAAACTTCGTTAGTTTTCTCGCTCTCCCCTCTCTCTATTTCTCCAAGTCCTACTGTGTGTCTGTCTGTCTCTCATGTCATCTCATCATACATGTAAAGAATGTTAACTTGCAAGCGTTCTATAAATAAACACTTGTAAATAATATTGTCATCAACAAAATTATACATATTGAACTATGTATAATGATATCTTCTACAGACAAATCTAGTGGGCGCTCTAGGACATTAATTATCCGCCCCGGTCATTTGTCAATAAATATATAAACTTCTTCGCCTGGTGTAGTCGTGATCGATACAGATTTGATTCTCCTGGTCGCTGCTTGGAGATTATTAAACGAGAATGTACGTGACGTATACACCAAACCTGAAGACGAGGGGGAAACACCGATTTACTAATTGGTGGCAGGGGTATCTTTCGCGGGCAAAAGACTTCCCAAGACTTTTGGATTATCAGTTGTGGCGTTGAGGAAGTTAACCAAGCCGTAAACACACAAACTTGTTCCAATTCCATCACTAAGCGCCCTTACTCACTTCAGAAAAGTGATGTAGGTTTAATTTATAGTGAAAAGACTACCGACAATTCTAGACTACATAAACGTCTTTAGCTACTACAACTCCGCAAACGCTTCCTGTTTAATAAGGCCAAACTAATTCACACAATCCTACATTAAAGTGCCTCAAGCTAACTTTGGTCATTGTTTACATATAACTTAAGACATAGAAAGTCGGCTTCGTGGCGAAGGTGTTACGGACACAGTTCGTGATATCGCCTACCCGCTTTTGAAACACTGCTGCGCACGATGTGACAGCAGACCGCGTTGCGTTGGTTTTAAACGAAGCGGTATGGTTACCGGTAGTTCAAAAACAATGGCAAACTACTGAACGTAAACTTACCTAGAGATCACAACAGCAAAAATGTTGGTGTTGATTTCAACGTTCCTGTAAAGGATATGCAGCTAACTTAACTTAAGACATAGCAAACGGCAAAACATATTCATGTCCCTAAGCTTAGGATTGACTTACAAAACAAGCCTAGCGTACTACGCAGATAAGTTGTGGAAAGATCTTCCGCAACCAATCAAAGACACCACCAATCTCTATACATGAAATTTCAACCTATTTAAAAATACAGCACAGATTATACGCCCTTTTAAAAACATAATAATTTCAAAGGACAGTTAGTATAATAAACTTTCTCCTAACTGTGGTACGATACATCTCCTTTAGCTAATTACAGTTGCAATGTCAAAACTTAGATTCAGTGAATCATGTATTATTGATTATTGCATATTTTCTATGCGTTTATAATCCATATGTTATTTCTTTTGTTGTATTTGTTGCCAAGATTAGCTTCATAAGTAATGTATGAATGTATGCGATGCGAGAAGATAAATCAGAAGGGCAGAATGTCAGACAGGCCTGAGTGCCCAATTCATAACACACTTAAAATTCAGTTCGTTCGTTCGTTTTCTTTCTGGACTGTATGCGGTATGTTTAGGCACCTGCAATTTCAGAGCACGTAGTGTATCCATTGAATGCACAGCAGTATAAGGGTAGGCGATGTCGTGCAGCATCAATACTCCTGTTTGAGAGAAGTCTCCGGCTCAACCAACTGTCTTCACTCTAAACTATCAATCTTCCGTACATTTCACAAGGTCTCACACCATTTGATCACAAAACATAAATAACGCCTCGTTGTACTTCCATGGTGCTAATCAATAGTAGGGCAACCATTTTATAATCTCTATTGCGCATGCGCAAACTTATCGATCCTCGTTATCCCTATATGGGGTATTGCTTAAGTGCCAGTTTGCGTCCTGAACTAAGATTTTCCGTAGTACGTTCTCTTCCATGCACTTTATAACAACATTTCCTGTCACTTAATTACTTTCCCTCGTATACAAACTCGTGTGTTTACGGCTTGGATAAGAAGCACAACCCAAGTGATGATTCAAAAGTCTCGGCAAGTCAGCGACCTTTGACCACGAAAGACACCCCTGTCCACTACCCAGTAAATCGGTGTTTCGCCTCGTATTCCGGATTGGTGTATACGTCACGTACATTCTCGTTTCATAATCTCCATGCAGCGACCAGGAGAATCAAATCTGTATCGATCAAGGCTGGACCAGGCGAAGCAGTTCGTATATTTGATGACAAATGACCGGGATAGATAATTGATGTCCTAGAAAAGACCACTTTTATATCTGTAGAGGGAATCATCAGATATAGTTCAATATGAATAATAGTGTTGAAGACAATATTATTTACAAGTAGTTGAAACATAAATCATTACAGAGGAAGAGAAGGTTGCTGTTTTTGTTCATTGAAAGAACGTTTGCAAGTCAGCATTTTGGAATGTCAGGAGATGGTAGAAAGAGAGTGAGAGAAAGGGAGAGAGAGAGCGAGAGAGAGCGAGAGATAGAGTGAGAGAGAGAGAGAGAAAGAGAGAGAGAGAGAGAGAGAGAGAGAGAGAGAGAGAGAGAGAGAGAGAGAGAGAGAGAGAGAGAGAGAGAGAAAGTGACAGTGAAAAAGATGAGAGTTAAATAGTAACAGTGTTGTAATAGTTCTTTATGTTATAGATGTAAAATGTAGTTTGGCAATAAAGTCTCTTACATCTGTTATCTCTCTTTTTTTTTTTTTTCATATCCCTTACAGGACGTTGCAGTCAACATCAGCATTTTTCATCTGCTGTTGATGTACCAGGCAAGATTACGCTCAGTAGTTTGCCATTGATTTCTGAGCGACCGGCTCACATACCCCGTAAGTTACCGACGCGGCGAGAACAGCTACCGATTCTCGCGCAGGTTACGTTATTCACGAGAATATACGGGATTACCGAGACGGACGTTAACTCCTAGCCCAGGGAGACCGGATGGTTACCTCTTAGCCTATAAGAAACAATGTCTGATGTCTAGTAATTTAGAGGGTGATATAATTTCCAATGGTATATAATTCGCGCTGTTGATTAGAGACAGTGACCGCGTTTCACAAACCTCCAGAATACCAAGTCGATGGTTCGAATCCAGCCGCTACAATTTGGAAGTTACCGCCCTGCGTTGATTTCCATGGTATGATCGTAAGTCGTTTCAAAAAGCTAATGAAAACTATTAAAACTAAACATTGTGTGGTAAATCGCAAACAGCGAAAATGTTGGATTGACTACACCGACCTGTAAAGGGCAAGCAACTAAATTTGTAAATGTAATTTGCGGTTTAGTCATGAAGACTTGGGAAGATAATGTGGTGGTTTCCCCTGGAATTCCACATCCACATGGATTTGGTATAATAAAAGTAAGACTGAACAGAAGAAAAAAAAAAGTGGTTAGGAACACGAGACTTAATAAAGAGGTTTTGAAGGTAGATAAAGAAACTCAAGAACAATACAGAGTGATTGTGAAAAAATGGGTATAATGCAATTGCTAAAATATAATTGACAAAATATAAAAGAACAATGGGAAATGTTAAGGATTCCATTCATCAAACGAGCAAAGAAATATTACCGGAGAGAAGCCAAAAGGCTAAGAAAAAAATGGATGACTGAAAAAATATGAAAGTTGATGGTCAAAAGAAAACAGAGTAAAAATGATAAGCATGTATATAATGAGATAAATAAAGAAATAAGAAATAATTGTGTGAAGGCAAAGAAAGGTGGTTAAATGAACAGTGCAAGAAAATTGAATTAAATTCTATTAAAGATACAAAAAATATGCACAAACAGATTACGGGAAGAAAAATAAGAATAAATACAGGTTGTTTAAAGTCAAAAATATGAAATATATTATTGGAAGAAGATGCTATAATGAAGAGGTGGAATGAGTATATAAGAAACTTATATGACGGAGAAAGGGAGAAAGTAACTTACAAGGTCCACCTATTTTAAAAGAAGAAGATGATGACGCTATCAAGATTATGAAGAAAACGGAAAATCAGCTGAACGAGATGGAATCACAATAGAAGAATTGGAAGTAATGGCACAATTTGGAGTAGATATATTAAACAAAATATTGAATGATATTTATAGGAGTGGATATATACCAAGCGATATGTTGAAATCTGTATTTATATCTATACCAAAAAGACCAGGAGCAATTGAATGAGAAGATTTTCGTACGATTAACCTCATAAATCATGTCACTAAGCTTCTACTCAGAATTATAATGAGAAGAAAAAGCAAGAAAATAAAAATGGAAATTTATGAAGAACAGTATGGATTTGTGGAAGGAAAAGGTAAAAACAATGCAATATATACATTACGAACACTATTAGAAAGATCAGTAGAGACAAAGAAAGACATATATTTATGCTTCATAGATTATACTAAGGCATTTGATAAAGTAAAACATGATGAACTGATTAAAATGTTGGAAGATATCAACATAGATGGGAAAGATCTCAGAATAATAAAAGATATTTACTGGAACCAACCAGCAGCAATTAAAATGGGAAAAAAAGAAGGACATTATGAACACATAAAGATGGGAATAAGACAGGGATGTGTTTTGTCACCGGATCTCTTCTCTCTCTATAGCGAAGTAATAATGAGAGAGATCAAAGAAAAGCAGGAAATGATATTTGGAGGTTATAATATAAATAATATACGCTATGCAGATGACACAGTATTGATAGCGGATAATGCAACAGATCTACAGCAATTAGTTGGGCATTGTAGTAACAGAGAGTGCTAGGAAAGGACTCTCCTTGAATATCAAGAAAACAGTAACAATGATGATATCAAAGAATAGAGATAGAAAGGAAAATTCTTCACCAAGTGGATAGTTTTAAATATCTAGGGACATGTATAACATCAGATGGAAGATGTACAACAGAGAACAAGAGCAGAATAGGGCAAGAAATGCTGCATTTCAGAAAATGAAGAGTATCTTATGCAATAAGTCACTATCATTGAATGCAAGAAAGATAATGCTGAAGAGCTATATAGAACCTGTTTTGCTGTATGGCTGTGAATCTTGGAATATAAATGAACAAATTAGGAAGAGATTGGAAGCAACAGAGATGTGGTTCCTTAGACGAATGTTACGAATTCCTTGGACTGCCAAAGTAACTAACAACGAATGCCTTAAAGGGGCTAAGGAAACTAGAACACTATATACAACAATAAGAAAGAGACAAACAGCTTTTTTTGGTCATGTGATGAGAAGAGATGCGCTGGAGAATATCGTGACAACTGGAAAATTTGAGGGGAAGAGAGGCAGAGGCAGACCACGAGAAATGATGCTGATGGATTGCGACGTTGGCATGGAGGAATATCAACGGCAGAGTTGATCCAGAAAACCAAAGACGGAATTCTGTGGAGAGTCATGGACGCCTACGCCAGGTGGCACGGCACTTGATGATGATAAATTTGCGGTATATGTAAATTAACTAGAGTCGTGACTTAAACAATATAGTACATTTTGTATTATATATTTTATTTTTTTATTTATAAAAGGTACACACAAGAAACTGTAAAATGTTAACTAAAACACACTCACATAACGCCGATGGAGAGAGAGAGAGAGAGAGAGAGAGAGAGAGAGAGAGAGAGAGAGAGAGAGAGAGAGAGTGAGTGTGAGAGAGAGAGTGTGAGAGAGAGAGGGAGAGAGATGAGTGTGAGAGAGAGAGTGAGAGAGAGAGTGAGAGAGAGAGGGAGAGAGGGAGGGAGAGAGAGAGAGAGAGAGAGAGAGAGAGAGAGAGAGAGAGAGAGAGAGAGAGAGAGAGAGAGAGAGAGAGAGAGAGAGAGAGAGAGAGAGATGGATTCTGAGCAAACAGAAAACAGAAGTAATGTGAATGTGCGAGGTGGAGAAAAAAAAAGATGCACGCAAAGAAATACAAATAAAGATCCAGTAAGAGAAAGAATTAGAAGGACAAATAGATATGTACATAGATAGACAGACAGACATACCGACAAATCGAGGGATGGCGGATAGACATACAGAGTGATAAAGCGACAGACAGGCAGGCAGGCAGGCAGGCAGGCAGGACAGACAGACAGACAGACAGACAGACAGACAGACAGACAGACAGACAGACAGACAGAACGAGATGGGAAAGAAATGGAAATCAATGTGATGAGACACACGCGCACACAAAACAAAATAAAAACTGAATTAGCAAGGGAAAGCATGCCAAAGAGAAAGGGGGTGGGGGGGGGGGGGGGGGGGTTGTAAGAAATAGGCAACATAAATAAAACCAAATAGATATGACAAAAAGACGCAACGAATGTGAATGTTGGAGACAAGTTAAGCAGGGGGGAGAGAACGAAGATTGTGCACGGAAATGAGAAAGACAAACAATTAAGCGAAAAGTGCCCAGACTCATAAAGCCAAATTGATGTAACAGAAAAGCGACCAGGCAACGGAAAGAAGGGGAAACAGGATATGCATGGTTTTGAAAGAGGAATGGTGCAGGATGGAGGATGGACTGAGACGGTGGCGTGGAGGTATATCATCAGCTGAGTTGTTCCAGGGCACTAAGGACCAAGAGGTGTAGAGATACATGAACGACTACGCCAGTTGGCAGGACATTTGACGATGATGATGGTTGCCAAAGAGCCCTTGTTAATGCAATGAGGCCACTTTGCATTAGATCATTCGGCACGCGTAGAGTGATGTGGTCACGGCGGCCGACTTTACTCATTATCATCATCAAGTGCCCTGCCAGCTGGCGTAGGCGTTCATGGCTCTCCACAGATCTCGGTCTTTGGTTTTCTGGATCAGCTCTGCTGCTGATATTCCTCCATGCCACCGTCTCAATCCATCCAGCATCATTTCTCTTGGTCTGCCTCTGCCTCTCTTCCCCTCTATCTTTCCAGTTGTTACGATTTTCTCCAATGCCTCTCTTCTCATCACATGACCAGAGAAAGATGTTTGTCTCTGTCTTATTGTTGTATATAATGTTCTAGTTTCATTAGCCTGTTTCAGGCAGTCGTCGTTAGTTACTCTGGCAGTCCAATGAATTCGCAACATTCGTCTCAGGAACCACATCTCTGTTGCTTTTAATGTCGTCTTAATTTGTTCATTTACATTCTAAGATTCACTGCCATACACCCAAAACTGGTTCTACATAGCATTTCAGCACTCTCTTTCTTACATTCATTGATAGTGACTTATTGTGACTTTACTGCCCAAAAGATTTCCTGTTCCCATATTAGGCTGGATTGACCCAGTGTCCAGATCAATGAAATAAACTTGCTGCTTCGAAGGGGATTCAAACTAAAATAACACCGGGCCGACAGGCAAGCGTGCTAACCACTGAGCTTAACACATTAAACACTCTTTTGTTAAATTATCCATGACCGCCATCATATGCCGTGCCAGCTGGTGTAAATGTTGATGTTTCTCCACAGATCTCGTTCTTTGGTGTTCTGAAATTCTCTGTTGATATTCTTCTATGCCGCCGTCTCAGTCCATCCAGCATTATTTCTATTGGTATGCTTATGTCTATTTTCTATTAATATTTCTAGTCGCCAGGGTGTTCTCTAATGCTGCTTTTTCATCACATGACCAAAGAAAGCAGTTTGTCTCGTTCATACAATGTTATAGTTTCATTACCTTTTGCAAGCAATCGTTGTTAATTACTCAGGCAGTGCAAGGTATTCGCAACAGATATTTCAGGAACCATACCTCCACTGTCAATGTGAAGCATAAACAGCGATAGAGTGTCCGTTTATGTGCTTCATAGATCGGGATTCACATAGATTCTGTAATTCCCTCTGCCCATCGTATTAGATGGTCCGCCTCGTTTTCTTGTCCCATTTGATCTGTACATCATTGCTTGTTGTTGTAAACTGTTTGTTGGTAACCTAGTTACATGGCCAAACCATTTGACTTGCTGTCTTCTAATAAAATTCCAGCGCTACTATTATCTCCACTTTAGTCCTGATTTCTTCATTTCTGATCTTATCTCTTTTTGATACAATGAGTATTCTTCTCAGGAATCTCATTTCTGTTGTTGTAATTTTTCTTTTCACTTTTTCTGTCATTGTCCAGGTTTAGCATTGGTAGCATAGAGCTGGTAAGAATACTTTGTTGTAGAGTGCTTTTTAGTGTCTACCAATATGTGTTTGTTCTTTAGTATTGGTGACATTTGCTCAATAAGTTGTTTTGCCTTACCGCATCTAATTTCGATCTCGTCTTCTGATTTGCCATTTGATGATATTATACTTCCTAAGAACATAAAGCTCGTTACTTCTTTCAGTTGGTGTTCTTTTAGATGAATCTTTGTTGTTTGTCTTCTTTGGTTATTATCATCACCTCTGTTTTACAGATGCTAATTTTCATGTTATGTTCTTTACACACTTCTTTTAGACTATTTATGTGGAATTGTAATTCTGCTTCTGGTTTTGCTTTTTGTGCTTGATCGTCTGCAAATACGAGTTCTTTAATTGTGTAATTTGCCGTTGGTTCTTCTTCTGAGGCATTTTGCGGTGTTTTTGCGATCTCTCGCTGTTTTTTTTGGTTTTTGTCTTATTTTTGTTTGTTTACATAATCTGTTTATAGAGGTTATGAGCAAGAGGGAGGACATGACACATCTTCCAACGTTTTTATCAATTAGTCCTTTTATCGAATGCCTAACTATCATCTATGAAGCACAAATGTTTGTCTGTCTGTTTCTATTTCTCTCTCTATTAGTGTTCTTAATGTGTATAGGGCATTGTTTGTACCAACCCCTTCCACAAATCCATACTGTTCTTTACCAATTTCCATTTTTGTTTTCTTTCGTGTTCTTCTCATTATAATTCTGAGTAAAAGCTTAGTGACATGGTTTACGTGGTTGATTGTACGAACATCTTCGCATTAATTGCTCCTGGTCTTTTAGTTAGAGCTGTAAATACAGATTTAAGCATACCACATTTATATATGCGATTACATAGAATATAGAATAGCGAGAAGACATGTGAATAGAATAGTAAAGAGAGAAAAACAAAAAAATACTGGGAGGAGTATGGAGAAACCCCAAATAAAAACTACCAGGAGGCAACTAGAAACTTCTACAAAAAGATAAGTGCAAAGAGACTGTCGTAGTAATCCTTTATTACTTTAGTGTCGTCCCTGGAGTGAGGGGAATCAACACCCACAATTTTATTAACCCAATATTATTGTCCTAGAAAAACCATAAGAATCCGTCCACATAACTCCTTCAGTCTGCAGACACCTCTTTCTTACTCTCACTCACCCCTGGATCATGCCCCCTCTCATTCTTCCCCAACACAACATACTCAACAACTCTAGCTTTAACAAATAAATACAACAAATAATTTATTAAAGCAAAGAGTATGTGTGTGAGAAATGTGTGTGTGTGTAATGTGTAGAATGTGTGTCGAATATTCTAAGGAGTATGTAGAATCAGACCAGTGAATCAGGAGCGAAGTTAGTTACATCACTGTGCTGAGCACACAACAGCACCAAGTATTCCGGACAGAAAACCTCGCCAAGAAGATGTTTCTCCGGCCACGTGACAACTTTCTCCGATCACTCTCGAACAATCAGGACGCAGGTCATCAATGATAGACACTGTTCGATATTGGTCTTCACTCTAACAAACACCGTGAATTTATACTGTTCAATAATGTTTATTGATCAGAGAATCTTTCCAATAACTTAAATGTCACATGGGAAAATATAACTGTTCATAAGCCACTGGTTATACAATTTTTCCCATATTAAAAAAAAAAAACCTATTAATGTTCCAGGTAGTTATATACATTGGTATATGTGTTACGTATAGTGTTCTGAATCTACGGTGATGTAGCATAATCACTCAAGGAAAAATCACACATATGTTCATCAAGTCATGCTCAGCAGAAGTCATGTTTCTGCAGACCAACTAGGCCATGAGCCCAGTGTAAAAGCCTCTCAAAAACGTCTGTCTTCCATCCGTGAGCCATCTTTTCTTCAACTTTGATACTAACTTCTTGGTAGTATATCGTATCACCATCAACAAGTAGGTTGAACCTGTAGAATAGAGAATCCCCTGGTGAGAGCAACTCAATTCTGACCTTAATTAGGTGAGTGTAGGCCGATAGCAGCACTCAGATCTATAACAGAGAACCGAACTCTGTCATACGGCCAAATAGCTCATCACATTGGTCTGAGACATGGAAACACAAGGAAAGATTAAAGGAAACGGGTAGAAACCCAGAAGATGCCCTACTGGAAGATGCTACCATTTCACATTCCCTTCATCCCTCCCAACCATCCTCAATCTCTCTAATTATTATCCCACTACATTGCCCTTAACTCCCTGAGTTAAATTATATATTACACAAGCTAGTTAAAGCTACACAATAGGTTACTAGTGCCGACGCTCCTATAATACTTTCTAGCACCGCACTTATAGAACATTCTATCACCGCACAGTACTGTACTCTATTCCTAATCATACTCTAAGTTAGATATGATTAACAGACTACCATATGCCTATTCCGGATGATGATTGAGACTATGCAATCACAGACTGGATCTATGTCCGCCGATACATATCAACACTTTGACACTATAGTCTCTTTCAATTAACACAACTCGGAATACTGCGCCGATCTTTAACACTTCAGAATTTTGGTCGACTCCCTCCAACTTGTTTACCGCAACTGGTTTTAAATCGGGGCTTGAGTGACGTCACCAAAAAGTCTAGACGCTAATCAGTCCAGAGTCTGGTTTTCTCCGCTTGTTTTAGACTGACTGGAATCAATCCGCCGTCTATTTTGCTTTCATCTGGGACTTGTCCCGGCACTTCCGAGAGTCCCGCTAATCTGGGATCTGGGGAATCATGTCCCCTACATCACAAGACCTCTCCGACGTCTGTCCAGACATTCCGTCTACAACATCAAAGGCCGACTACCGCCTTGCAGACGGATGGCACTTTGGTCCCGTTTCGAGCAACAACTTGTTAACAAAATGCCGACCAGGTGTAGACATTTGACGCGACTTATTTTGTTCCCCAGTCCCCTGCTCATCGAAGGATTGCCTGTTTTTGTAGACGAATGTCGGGTCCTGTTTGTCTTCGATCGAAACTATCAAGTTTTTCCGCGACAGAGACCCAGAGGAGAACCCCTTGACCCAATTTAAATAATTAACAGCGAAAATAGAGAACCAATCAATCAATCAATCAATCATGTGCCATGCCGGAAAGCGTGGGCGGCCATGACTCGCCATTTCACTCAATCACCAGTGTCGTGGATCAGCTCAGTGTTCCTGTCTCGTCCATGCCATGTGGCCAAGCCATCCAGGTATTTTCCTCTCGGTCTTCCTCTTGGTCTGTTCCCTTCGATCTTGCCAGTTGTCACCAAGTTCTCCAATCCATTTATTCTCATAACATGTCCAAAACATTGTGACTGTCTACGTCTAATTTCTCTAATCAGTTTACGATGTTCATTTGTCTCCTGTAGTACTTGGTCATTGGTTTTTCTGTCTGTCCATGGTATTCTTTGCATTTTCCTCAGAAACCACATTTCTGCAGCCATCAGATGTTTTTCAGCTTGACTGCTCATTGTCCAAGTTTCACATCCATACAAAAGAACAGGCTCTATGTATCCCCTCAACACTCTTTTTCTCGTTTCAATTGACATCTTTTTATTGGTCAGAATGTTTTTCATCTTGCTAAAGGCTACTTTCGCCATGGCGATTCTTGTTCTAATCTCTTCAAGGCATCTCCCATCAGATGTTATGACTGTTCCAAGATAATTGTACCGATTCACTTGTTGAAGAATATTTCCATTTACTTGTATATTACATTGTGGCACTTCTTCTTCCTAGTGACGACCATAACCTGAGTCTTTTTACAATTTAATTCTAACCCCAGTTGCTCACTGTGTACAACAACCGCATCTACTAATTGTTGCAGGTCCTGCTCATTGTCTGCAATTAATACTGTATCATCTGCATATCTAATGTTATTGATGTTTCGTCCTCCAATGCTGATTCCATTTATATCCTCTACATTTCTGAAAATATTTTCACTGTATAGGGCAAAAAGATCTGGAGACATCACACATCCCTGCCTAACACCCCTCTTAATTGGCTGATACTGTCCCACTTCATTATCAATCCTTATTGCAGCTTGTTGTTTCCAATATATGTTATTTTATAAGTCTAATGTCTTTCCCATCAATTTGTAGATCTGCAAGCATATCCACCATGTTGACATGTGTAACTCTATCAAAAGCCTTTGTATAGTCAATAAAGCAAAGATGTATATCCTTGTTTACTTCTATAGCACGTTCAATAACTGTTCGCAGCATATACACAGCATTTACTGTACCCTTTCCTTCTACAAACCCACATTGTTCTTCCCCTATTTCAGGTTGTATCTTCTTCCTCACTCTTTGCATGATAATTCTTAGCAAAATCTTTGTGATGTGACTCATTATACTAATTGTTCTATGTTGATCACATTCCAAGGTTCCTGATTTCTTTGGGATTGCAATAAATACAAAGTTACATAATTCAGGAGGTATATCTCCAGTATCATATAATGTGTTCAGCAGTCTGGTGACTTGCTCTAGTCTAAATTCTTCTAAAGCTTTAATCATTTCTGTTGTGATGCTATCTGCACCGGGGGCCTTGCCAGCTTTCATATGCTTAAGAACATTTCGAACCTCCATCTTCAAAATTGGCGGTCCTTCATTATTAAATCTAATATCATACTGTTCGTCTCTGTTATCATCATAAAGGTGTTTCACATAATCTGTCCATACATGTAGAATCTGGTCTTTTTCTATTATGATTTTGCCATCTTTAGTTTTTAGACACACTATTGATGTACTTGTCCTTTTATTAGTAAGTTCCTGAATTCTTTTGTGCACTAATTTGGTATTTTGACGGTTGTGTTGGTTTTCAACAAAAACAAATCCTAATAAGATGGAAACATTACTTCGAACAACTTCTCAACATCCCATCAGATGTCACAGGAATTCAAGAAACCGACATAGATGCCACAGAAGAACTAGAACCAGAAACGCCATAATTATCCCAATTGGGAAAAACAAAGACAGCAAAAGAGACTGCACACAATACAGAGGCATTTCACTGTTGAGACATACTGAGAAAATATTTTGCAAAATTCTTAAGAAAAGATTACGAACTACTATAGAACCCCAGCTAAGCGAAACACAACTTGGATTTAGGAAAAACAACCGTGCCAGATGCCATTTTTCAGTATCACAACAAGCAATGATGTACAGACCAGATGGAACAGAGGAAGAGGCCACCACGTAAACGTTGACGGAGGGAATAACAGAATCCATGGGAATGTCGATATACGAAGCCCATAACGGGCACTCTCACGAAGTTTATACTTCACCTCGACACCGCAAGGTACAAGAGGAACATGATGAGATGAGATGAGATGAGACTTCTAATTCTTCTGTTGGATTTCCATCTGTCCCGGCCGTTTCCCTTTCTTGATATGTTTGATAGCTTCAGTGACTTCTTCTGTTAGAAAATTTGGACCTTCTAAGTTACTTTCTTCTGTTAAATCTTCACTTTATACATCATATAAATCTCTAATATTCTCATTCCATCTCTTTATTATAGCATCTTTCTCCAATAATACAGTTCTTTGTAATTATATTTCAAAAATCCTGTGTTATTCATGTCTTTTTTTCTTCTCGTGAGCTCACTGATTTATTTGTGCGTTATTTTTGGTATCTGTAATAGAATTTCATTCAATTTTGTTGCACTGCTCGTCCAAATAACCCCCCCCCCCCCCCCCCCGCCCCTTTTTACACACTTATCTCTTATTTCTTTATTTATCTTATCTCTTATCATACTCTTGTTTATCATTTTACTTTGTTGTAGATATTTGAAATCTTGTCTTTCCTCTCGTGCCTAAGTTGGCGCATAGGGCAGAAGTCGTGGCTCTCTTTGTTTGGTTAAACATTTGGAGCCAGACATCTGATTCTGTAACAGTTGGGAGTTTTATGATGGTGGATTGTCAAGCCGCCGATCAACCGTCTTTAGTCAAGTTAGAAGAAGACATGTCCCGCCAACTTGACCCAAGTCGGAATCTCTGTAATATAGTAACTCTTTACAAAACAAATAGTAGCCTAGAGTCTCGTGCAGTGACTCTGCAAACAAAAGGTAGCCTAGAGTAATTCACTGCAACATATGCGCTTTTTAACTGCAACAAACTTTAATATACGCTATTGGAGCTGGAATTACCAGCGGCTGCTGGCACCAGAACTTGCCCTCCAATAGATCCTCGTTAAAGGGTTTAAAGTGTACTCATTCCAATTACGGGGCCTCGATAGAGTCCCGTATTGTTATTTTTCGTCACTACCTCCCCTTGCCGGGAGTGGGTAAGTTGCGCGCCTGTTGTTTTCCTTGGATGTGGTAGCCGTTTCTCATGCTCCCTCTCCGGAATCGAACCCTGATTCCACGTTACCCGTTACAAACATGGTAGGCATGTCACGTACCATCGACATTTGATAGGGCAGACATTTGATAGATACGTTGCCGGCACGTAAGGCCATGCGATCAGCACAAAGTTATCCAGAGTCACCAGTGGGAACGTCGCGCCCCACGAAGGGCAACGACGATTGGTTTTGAACTAATAAAAGCGCTCTTTCCGCGAGGGTAGGAGCGGATTTGAAATCATGTACTTGTTAAAGCCTTTGGTTGTTTATCTGTATAATTTCATAATTGTCTTTACTTATATTCATAACTTCTGTTTTTTCAATGTTGATCTTCTTGTTATGTTTTGTGCAACTATTCTTGAGTAAATTAATGTGTTGCTGCAGTTGTTCACTACTGCTATGCAGTAGACATTGGTTATCGGCGAAGAGCAGCAGTTTACCCAATATAGATTCTTGATCACCATCTGTTTGATTTGTGTCTATCTTGGTTATGCTTCCCTTTCTTCATCATATAATTTCCTTATATACTAATTCCACCTCTTCATTATAGCACCTTCCCCCAATAATATCTTTCCTGGTTTTGATTTCAAACACCATCTATTTACTCATATTTTACTTCTTGTGAGCTCACTGATTTGTCTGTGCATATTGTTTGTATCTGTAATGCAATTTCATTCATTTTTTTTGCACAGCTCGTTTAACCAACTTTCTTTTGCCTTCACACATTTATCTCTTATTTATTTAGTTATCTTATCATGCACTTGTTTGTCATGCTTACTGTTTTCTGTTGTCCATCAATTTTAAGATTTCTTCAGTCATCCATTTTTTCTTAGCTTTCTGGTTTCTTTCTGGTAATATTGCTTTGCTTGTTTGATGAAAGGAGTCCCTTAGTATTTCCCATTGTTCATTTATTTTCTTATTTTAGATATTGCATTGCACCTGTTTTTCACAACAACTCTTTGTTGTTCTTGGAATTTCTTTACCTCGTCCTTAGAACATTTTTAACAAGTCTCATGGTCATAACCCCCTCCCCCCACTCTTTAATCTTACTTTTATTTTCGACATAGTGGTACGTGATCACTTTCACAGTAAGCATCAGGCATTGTCTAGACGTTTATCAACGCAATTCTAATCTGTTATTAATGATTATATTGTCAATTTCTTAAGCATTTTGTTTTCTGGGCTTTCTCATGTGTAAAGTGGTCTCTTGTGGTGTTTAAACCAGGTGTCTCCAATTATCATATTATTTGTATTTGCCATCTCTATCAGTTTTTTTCCTCTTTCATTTCTTGATCCTAAATTACAATTCCCTCACTACATTTTCCAGTCTTTCCTTTCCTACATTTGCATTCCAATCTCCTAGTATTATCTTAATTTCTTGTGATTTGATTTGAGATATCGCCATTTCTACTTCATCATAAAATTGTTGGCATAAAGAATCGCATGGTAACATGATGCAAAGCATTTTACTGAGACACTCAAACTGCGAAGACGGTGTATAGGCTGACGAGTGCAATCAAACCTATTATTTATATGATCAATTTAATTTCCTGTTGGACGTTTCCACGGTAACTTTCATCAAAACGTGATGCTAGAATGCGTCAGTGATACTAATTTATGTTTATAGAACTGGCAACATGACCATTTTCGATGTATACACTCGGTGACCTGTGAAGGTCTGTTAGGGTGTACGCATATCGCTGTATGTGAATATATATACAATGTTCTAGGCTATATGTCTCAGGAGTTCATGAATCTCTACAATTGTTGGTGTACTGGGTCAGTTCTATTTATGTTATTCCTCAATACCGCCGTCTGTAGTCATCCAACTTCTGTCGGTCTGTCTCAGCCTATTTTACCCCTGATCTTTAAAATCGTGGCCATGTTTGTCAATGCTACTCTTCTATTTACCTCTTTCTTATAGTTATACTGAAAGACCCCGGTTAACGTCGGGGTGATGTTCTTGGAAAATGCGACTTTAAGTGAAACGACGTATAACGAAACACTATACTGGTGTATACACAGATGACAACGTTATGGCGGAACATAGCGACGTAAAGTGAAGTTATATCACATTGTGACGACGACTTAATAGCCAAACGACGTAAACCGAAGCGACGTATAGCGGGTAATTCCAGTATATATTTTGCTACTTTCATTATCCTCTTCTAGGCAACCGTTGTTAATTATGCTGGTAGCCAAGGTATTCGCATCATTCGTCTTAGAAACCATACCTCCATTGCCTCTAATATATATATATATATATATATATATATATATATATATATATATATATATATTATATATATATATATATATATATATATATATATATATATATATATATATGCGTCTGTTTGTGTGTCCGTGGTCACATGTCTGCGTGTGAGTATATGTTTTCTGAATACTTTTTAAATATGTATGTAAACACGCACACACACACGTACACACACACATACACACACATACACACACAAAGTTAAATTTCAAATTGTTCAAACAAAAGCAGCAGTTCACTAGATGAAGAATATTCTTTGCAGTTGATATTTGTCAATTTAAGTGATGAAGAGAGTTCTTATTAACTATAAATGAGTTAAACCTGATATACGGAAGCGAATAATAAACAATTAGGATACAAATGAGGAATCACAGACTACAGCGGAAACGTATTTTTGTACACACATGATAAGTTCACCGTGGACGGACACAGATGGCTATGAAGTTAAGTTGGAACAGGTTAACTCACAAACAGAACTGGTTTCTCTCATCATACGATGACTGTTCGCATTCTTTGGGCATGTCATGTGAAGGTGAAAGCTGGAGTGTGTCGTAACAGTGGGACAGTTGAAGAGGAGAGGCAGTGGAAGACCAAGAGAGAAGATGCTGGGACAATTTGGACCTCTTGGCATGGAGGAATATCAGTATCAGAAATTATTGGAAGCACAAGAGACGCAAGGCAGTGTACAGATACGATCACCAAGGCCACACGACATAGTCTATAAGAAGACGATATTATGCTCCGAATTTTTTGGCATTGTCTGAGAAAGCTACAAATTCGATCCATTACCTCAAGATCATGGGTGCTATACCATCCATTTGCTTATTTGTAAGAATACAACCGGTCATCATCATGGTGTGAACCCCACCGCCTTCAGACAGAGATGGATCCCGTAGCCTAGGTCATCTCCGATCCCTATTTAAATGCAATGGGGGAATACAATAAAGAACAGGATATAGATCCATAAGAAATTCAAGAAAGCAGCGAACAGACGATATACTATACTGTTCACACACACACACACACACACACACACACACACGCACGCGCGCACACACACACACACACACACACGCACACAATAAACGTATAGCTATCCTTAGCGTGTAGCGTTTTTAATAAGTTTGTAAGTAATATTTGGTTCTAGGATGTATAAACACCAGTCTCAAATGTTCTTGACCGTGTCAAATGCACGCGTTGACCTGAATTGCGTTCGTTTTTGTACTCATTACAGCGCAGCGATCAATAGTATTTATGACCCAATTTATGGTCACAGCTCATAATGTGCATACGTGAAAGTAAAACAATTTGGCGTGAAGACCAACTACACAACTGAAACCCTATAAAAGGATGATAAAACACACACAAATTCAGTTAATTTTCACGCAGACATTTATGGCGTCTCTATCGATAAAGTTAAGGAACATTGCTATTGGCCGACTGCATGCAGCCGAAAGTCAAAGTCAGATTGTCAGGCATCTAAACATGCATCAGAGTACCATCTGTCGACATTAGCACCGGTTCCAAGCTATTGGCTCAATTCAAGATCATCACCGCGGTCTACGACCCAGAGTCGACAACAGCAGCGGAGGATCGCTTTATTCGGTTTCTTCACCTCAGAAACAGGTTTACAACATCTTCTTCAACTGCCCAGCCATTGCCTGCAGGATTCATGTGCCTGATCAAACTGTCCTGGAATAGACTGCATGACGCTGGACTTCGGGTACAACAACCTCACCGAGGACCTGTCCTCACGCGTCGCCATTGCCAAAATTGACTTATTTGGGCCAACCAGCATATTCCCCGGGCAGCTGACAATCTATGCAGACGTGTTTGGTTTAGTGACGAATCTTGTGTGTCATGATAGACGGAGAAGACAGTAGGCGAAATAAACGTGTTGCCCACAATTGCGTTGATAGATCCCCGCCGCACGGTGACGGAGGTGCAGTAGTGTTGGGAATGATCAGCTACAGCGGAAGTAGTCACTTGACGCACATTGAAGGAGGCTTGAATGCCCAACGATACATTAATTAAATTCTTCTACCCCATGTCCTTCAACTTTTGGCTGTCCATAAGTCTGTGTTTTAACAGGACAATGCCGTACCCCATTGTGCACGGTCGACAAATCAGTTCCTGACTGCCAACAACATTCTCACTCTTCCCTGGCCATCCCTTGTCTTTAGACATGAGTCCGATTGAGCACCTGTGGAATGAGCTGCATAGATGTGTTTTTCGCCGAGACGTTGCTCCAGGAAATCGTCGTGATCTGTTCTAGGCACTCCAGGATGAGTGGGTAGCCATCCCACAGGCCCACATCAGACGTCTGATCGCATGCATGCCCCGGAGATGCCAGTCGCTGATCGATGCAAGAGGATGTCACACACCATAGCTAATAGGAAAGCCGATATGGCATATAACTCACGTGACCCAGAAGCAAAAACAACTTTGAATTGATTGGTTGAACTCTAATGTATTGTTGTGTGCAATTAGAACAAATAACTCATTAAATTAAAAGAAATAATCGAATGTCAAAATTATGGCTATGTGTGTGCTTTCAGTAGTTATGTGTTTTTTTTTTGTTTTTTTTTTAAACAGTATAGTACTCTAACCTAACGCGGGTACATTTCCAGCAAGACAACACATTTGAGCATTGACACAATGGTCAACTCCCCATACCTATCAGGTAGGTATGGTTAGAGAAAAAAAAAAACGACATCATCCACGTGGCACACGTAGCGCATGTAGGAACATGTAGACGGGATGGACTAAAAATGCTTCTTCTACTGGGTTTAAGTAGCTCAACAGATAAACTAAATTGACAGGATATAATAGACATAAAATCTACAAGTAGCTCAACAGATAAACTAAACTGACAGGATATAATAGACATAAAATCTACAAGTAGCTCAACAGATAAACTAAACTGACAGGATATAATAGACATAAAATCTACAAGTAGCTCAACAGATAAACTAAACTGACAGGATATAATAGACATAAAATCTACAAGTAGCTCAACAGATAAACTAAACTGACAGGATATAATAGACATAAAATCTACAAGTAGCTCAACAGATAACCTAAACTGACAGGATATAATAGACATAAAATCTACACGAAATAATGTAAGTTTCAAAAGACAAGTGGACCGACTTCCTTTCGAGTTGATATTTATTTTCTTCTAACGCAGTCTCTCTCGACAGAGCCAAAAGCTTCGCACAGCGCATGAACTCCGTAGCTCCTGCGACAACGCTCAGCGAAAATAATTGCTTTCTCGAACCGAGTGGAGAAGTTCGAAAACGAAACCAGAATTTTGTGAGCACGAAGCAGACGATTTACCCAACTTGGCCATGTAGATCGCCG
Source organism: Cepaea nemoralis (assembly GCA_014155875.1). Lineage (NCBI taxonomy): Eukaryota > Metazoa > Mollusca > Gastropoda > Stylommatophora > Helicidae > Cepaea > Cepaea nemoralis. Next base: position 221,643 of record JACEFZ010028349.1, read on the forward strand.
GTACATGAAATAATGAAATAGGTCAAGGATATCGTGCAAGGAAAATTGACATAGATATCAGCTTGTCAAACAAGAGATGGTATCTGTTGTATTGACTTGCCAAGTACGCTAAGAAAGCCGGACAGGGAGTGAGTGCACTAGCAATGACATTAACAAAAACGGACAAAACAAAGCCAGGAATAATTTAATAAAGATGTTTGCAGATATTCCAGACCGGATCGGGTTATCAAGAAGACTGTTCGGATGTTCAGGATTATCTAAAGAAACATGGCCCTAATTAGTAAATGAATCTTTAATAAGATTGCCAAAGCGCTTTCAGTAAACTGACCCTCGTATCAGAAACCGAAAGCAGACGAGGAAATCGGTCGTAGGGAAATGCGAACTGTGCTCTCACATGACCACCCACAGTCCGGATAATCCAGTTGTGAATGGGCTATATTTAGCCGATTGATACCCGACAGGGCTAAGAGATGTATGCTATTAATTTGGTTACATCAATTATAGGACTCGTGTTTTTCTTTCTTTCTCCACTCCTTCCTAATTTGTAGATTATTAAAAAGAAACCGCTTATGGTTGGCACGTCGCGATTGTATGCCTGCTTCTGTCAGTATGTCTGTGTCCGCTTAGCATCACTGGTTGTGATAACCCAGGGTAAATTGCTATATCACAGTTTAAGTTTAGTGTAAGAGAATCAAAATCCATATGGTTCGCAGACAGAAAAGCCGCATGTCGAAATATCCAGCAACTATCATGGACAATATGTTTACAACTATGTGCCTCCGTATAACAACCGAGTATCACCTCACAAACAGGACAGACAACAAGGATCTATCCGAAGCTTACCCATGTCCTTCTCATAGAAACACTTAAGGTATTTCACCGCATGAATTTACATTTGCAACTGCGAAGCGCTATCGAGAACAAGTCACTCCAAACTATTCAAGAAACATAATACGGGGGAGAAAATGGCACGAAGCAATACTAACATCAGAAGACACCCGGCATCCAAGATGAGCGGCGTTGAGGCCGCCAAAACCCTAAATCGGCTCGCGATGATGGTGGAATCTAATGAATGTGTCAGGATGTTGCGTCTTATGCCTGTTCGTCACAAGTACAAGAGTGTCTGTCTTACGTAGAGAGACTGGGTGTTGTTGTTGTCTTGTTGGGCCATCATGCTGAGATGTTTGACTTGTCTTTGCCTAATATTTTTGTTGGTTTTTATTTTATCTACAGGAAAAGCCAGAATTCTAGTTTTAGATTTTAGATTTTCCTGGGTTCTTTTGGTGGACTAGAAGTTTTTGTTAAGTTAGTTTTTAGTGGACTAGAAGTTTTTGGAAAATTAGTTTTAGTGGATTAGTTGTTGGTGGATTAGTTTTGGTGGATTAGTGTTTGGTGGATTAGTGTTTGGTAGATTTGGAGTTTTTACTGGATTAGAAGTTTTTGCTACATTTAGGAATTTTATTTGTTGGATTAATGTTTTTGCTGTTTGACATTTGCTGTATCCTAACTTCCTTGTTGATGCTACATGTCTGTATATTATTGTGAAGTTCAGAAGTTTAATAAACAAATGATGCTTGTGGTACTCTTACTTTGTCGTTTAGTTGATAGACTCTAGTGTTATAGTCATTGGTGTTAGAACAGCCCTCGGAGTAATTCTTTGTCTGGGATTGGAGAATATTGTTCTAATCCCCTGTCGGCCCACCCTGGACCTTCTTAAACCTTAATTCTTTTCTATTATTGTTAACCGAGGACGGTGAGAGGTTCTTTCTCTTTATTCATTTTCTTCTTTGGCCCTACGCAGTCAGGGTTGCGCTCTTCTCCTCACATCACCGTAGCAGAAGTAAGTGGTCCTTGCTTCCTGTTTTTACCTCTGTTTCAAGTGGCGAGCCTGTACCAGGTTAGTGACAGCCTTAGAATTATTCTGGTAGGATTGTTTTGGTACCAAGTGAGTGTTTTAGTTGAGGTCTTTAGTTCGTTCCTTTGTCGGTTCATTTTTGGTATAGTTGGTAGTAGTCTTCTAGAGATAGCAAAACCCAGGTTAGCTAGTTAGGCTCCATTGCAGAACCACCCGTAGCATAGTATCTTGTCCTTAAGATGGAGACCAGAAGTACTCGTGCGGCAGTGAGAGTTGAAGAAGATGAGTCTCCGCCAATTTCTACGATGGGAACCGAAGATTCCCGCCCAGTGGACGCTCCACCACGCGAGCTCACTGAGGCTTTGAGGTACGTTGTAGTACCAACCAGAAAGCCTGTTCGGTGTTTTGGGGAGAAAGGTGGGCCATCGGTAGAAGAGTACGTCAGGGAGGTGAGGTCAGCTTGGAGGGCTGGCATGTTAGAGACTGTCGATAAGGTGGATGTTATTTTCGACAGCATAACCAGTCCTGTCAGGAGGGAGTTGGAACTCCATGCTTCTGAGGAAGATCCCGAGGCCATGCTGCAGGCCTTGCTAAAGATATATGATGAGAAGAAGAGTCTACGGGAGCTCCTGGCAACATTATTCACAATACGCCAGCGAGCTGGGGAGACAGTCCATGACTTCTCCCATAGGGTCAATGCTGAGTTCAAGAGGGTGGTGAAGGCACAGGAAATTCAAGGTGTCCCTGTGTTTGATGGGGAGGCCCTTCGAGACCAGTTTGTGGCTGGCATAAGGGACAGTTTCACCCAAACTGTTCTAAAGGAAAAGATGTCGCAAGATTCGTCTGTGACATTTCTTCAGATCAGGGAGTGCGCACAAACATGGGAAGGTGTTCGGTCTCCGCCAGGTGCTGAAGTCAGAGAGGTAGAGGTGAGAGCCAGAAATGAGAACTCTGGGGAAATGCAGGCACGTATACCTTCATCGGTGAAAGTTGAGTTTCAGCAGAGGCAGTACGGGCCGGTGCAGGCTGAGGTAGTCCCACAAACGGTAAAATGTAGGCCTGCACATACTGAGCCAGCTCGAGTACCACCAAGAACTGAGTTTACTTCCAGGCAGGGTGAAATTGACTTTCTTCAGAGGGAGATGTCTGAGATTGGTGCCAGGCTGAACAGATTCACCACCAGCGATCAACAACATCAAGTGCCACGTTGCTGGCGATGCAATCGGGTTGGTCACTTGAGACGCGAGTGCAGACAGGCATTAAACGGGACCCCTCTAAGGCTGGGAGCCAGGTATTAGAAGGGGAGCGTCATGGCTCGGACATTAAAATTGTGGGTGGTTGGCCCGAAGAGACTGTCTTGATAGGTGGGAAGAGTGTCCAGTGTGTCATCGATACAGGTTCTCAAGTATCCACCATTACTGAGGCCTGTTTCAAGGGCATGTTCCAGGACTTTGTTCTAAAGGAAGGACAAGTCGTTAGGTTGACGGCCGCAAATGGCGTAATGATTCCATATGTGGGGTACTTTGTGTGTGACATTGTGTTGGGTGGGACACAAGTGAAGGACTGTGGGGTGTTTGTCACCAAAGACATGGACAATGGGGAGAGAAGAGTGCCTGGCATTATTGGCACGAACATTTTACAGTCAGTACCGAATCTGTGTAGGTTTCTTAATTGGAGCAGCCCAGCGGAGGAGATTCCTGGAGTCGGACTGGACGGTGTTAAAGTGTTTGTTGACAATAGAGTTTGCGTACCTGCCCGCTCCATCACTGCAGTTAGTGTAAAATGTGTAAGATTTGTGCGTGAAAATATGCATGTCATTTTCAGCCCAACTCGAGACTTGGAGCACAAGGGTTTGCTTTTCTCCCACACTTTGACTACCTTGAGACGGGGCGTATGCCAAGTCCAAGTGGTCAATCTGGGGGATGAAGACATGTTCTTGTCGAAGGGTACTCAAGTTGGGGATATTTCAGATGCTACTGTAGATTTGACCAACCATTTCAAAATAGTAAGTACTCAGGAAGTTGAGGTTTCAACACGGCCTTATGCCGGAGAGAAAGATGATGTTAGGTGCCCTGTAGATTTGAGCAGTTTTGAGGGTAGTGATAGAGATAGGAAGAAGTTAGAGGAGTTATTAGTTAGGTATGATAGTCTTTTTGCCAAGGGAGATACTGACATAGGCTATACAGATAGAGTAACCCATAGCATCCAGTTGACAGATGAGAGCCCCATCAAGCAGCCTTACAGGAGAATTCCCCCAGCATTTTATAGAGAAGTACAAGATCATCTCCAAGGTTTATTAGATAGTCAGATAATTAAGGAAAGTTCCAGTCCTTGGGCTTCTCCGGTGGTCCTCGTGAGAAAAAAGGATGGTAGACTTAGGCTATGTGTCGATTATCGGGCTGTAAACGTTAGGACAAAGAAAGATGCATACCCTCTCCCTAGAGTAGATGAATATCTAGATGCCCTGGGTGGTGCTAAATTATTTTCAACTTTAGATCTTGCAAGTGGGTATTACCAGGTGGCCATGAAGCCAGAGGATCAAGAGAAGACTGCTTTTACCACCCCGTTTGGTTTGTATGAGTATACGCGTATGCCAATGGGACTTGCAAACTCCGTGAGCAGCTTCCAGAGGTTAATGCAATGCTCTCTGAATGACTATTTTTTCAGATTTTGTTGGTATACCTTGATGACATTTTGGTGTATGCTGGGGATTTTTCAGAGCATCTGAGTAGGCTTGAGAAAGTGTTTGAGAGACTGCAGTCCATTGGGCTAAAACTAAATCCTGAAAAGTGTAACTTTTGTCAGAAAAAGGTTGAGTTTTTAGGGCACACCATTTCAGAAGAAGGCATTGGAACCATGGATGATAAAGTTGCAGCCATAAAAGAAGTACCTGTGCCCAGAACTCAGACAGAACTTAGGTCATTTCTAGGGTTAGCCAGTTATTATAGAAGGTTTGTCCCAAAGTTTGCTAATATTGCAAGACCACTACATGAGCTGGTTGGCCAACTCAACCAGCAGCAAACTGGTGATACTAAGAAGAAGAAAGGACCCATAGGGCGGTTGTGGACTCCAGAGTGTGACGAGGCGTTTAATCGATTAAAAGAGGCACTGACATCAACACCCCTTTTGGGCTTCCCAGACTTCTCATTACAGTTCATATTGGAGGTAGATGCCTCATACCAGGGTTTAGGTGCTGACCTCTCGCAAATTCAAGATGGTAAGAAAAGAGTCTTAGCTTACGCTAGCCGTACGCTTCGCCCCTCAGAACGAAACGCTAAAAGCAGTTCTAAGCTTGAGTTACTTGCATTGAAGTGGGCTATGACTGAGAAGTTTAGAAGTTATCTTTTAGGTACTAAAGTAGAAGTTTTTACAGATAGTAGGAATGTAGCTTTGTGGCAAAAATCAAAACTGGGTGCCATTGAGCAGAGATGGATAGCACAGATGTCAATGTTTGACTACACCATTAAGCACAAACCAGGTCGTGCTAATGGAAATGCTGATTATTTGTCCCGCTACCCTTTTGAAGCCCCAGGAAGATCAGATGAAGAAGGTGACATTCCAATCAGTCACATAGCTGCTACACCAGTTAGTCCAAACTTAAGAACTGCTAGGATAGGAGAGATTGTAGATGTAGATAGACAGAATAACCCTGTAGGTAATGTGCCACTGTTATCATTACCATCATATTCAGCTGAAGAGTTGATAAAACTACAAGCAGAAGATGTCCATGTGCATAAAGTGTTAACTTGTGTGAGTGAGAGTGTGAGACTGAGTAAGATAGAGATGAGGGGTTTACCCCCTGAAACCAAAAGCTTGTTGAAGCAGCGAAAGAGATTGAGTGTGATTAATGGGTTGTTGTACAAGAAATTAAAGAAGCCAGGTAGAGGGTGGATTTCTCAATTAGTGGTACCTGATGCATTGAAGCAGAGAGTGTTAGAATCGGTGCACAGCACCGGCCATCAGGGCAGAGATAGGATGATACAAATCCTTAGAAGTAGGTGTTATTGGGTTGGCATCACGAAAGATGTTGAACTGTTTTGTAAAAGATGCCAGAGGTGTAATATTGCTAAACCACCCCATATTAAACTGCAGGGTCCTTCAGGTAATTTATTAGCATCTAGGCCTTTTGAGGTGGTGACCATGGATTTTACTATGTTAGAGAAGGATAGTCGGTGGTATGAAAATGTGTTGGTTATTACAGATGTTTTCACCAAATTTACAATTGCTGTTCCCACAAGGGATCAGAAAGCCTCGACAGTTGCGAAAGTTCTGGTTGAGAAATGGTTTCTGTATTTAGGTGTACCCCATAGACTCCATTCAGATCAAGGCAGGAACTTTGAATCGGCTGTGATTGCAGAACTCTGTAGAGTGTACGGGATTCAAAAGAGCCGTACCACGAGTTACAATCCAAAAGGGAACGGTCAGTGCGAGAGGTTTAATAGGACCCTACATGATCTTCTGAGGCCACTAGAGGCCAGCCAGAAAAGGAGATGGTCTGATCATATAGCTGAAGTTTTGTTAGTTTATAACTCTACGCCCCACTCGTCCACAGGGTACTCCCCGTACTACTTGGTGTTTGGAATAGAACCAAGATTGCCAGTAGATTTCATGCTAGATGCTAGTGATGATAGTGATTGTAATGACGGGGAACCAAATGTTGAGAACTGGGTGACTGGACATCTTTCCCGTCTACGTAACGCGCATGTTAGGGCTGGGGAACAGATAAGAAAGTTAGCTGCTGTAAGGAAAGAGAGATGTGACAAGACATCATCCCCTAAATTGCTAACCATAGGAGAAGTAGTTAGGAAGAGAGTCCACTATACAGAGAGGTGCAAGATTAAAGACCAGTGGTCTGTAGATAAATATACAGTGGTGCAGGTCCCAAAAGCATCAGGAGGCCCATATGTTATTAGAAGAGTGGGAGAGAATGGACCTGACATTAGAGCAGCAGGACACGAGTTAAAGCGGTGTGAGAAAGATGCGGTAATTGAGGTACCGGAGGCGACGATAAGACTACCAGAATTGCCTGTCGTGGCAGAGGTTGAGGAACCACGGGATAGACCACCAAGAAGTGACTGGTACATGTTTGAGCCAGGAGACTTGAATGTGAGGCGATCAGAGAGAATCCGTCTTAGAAGAGACAGGTGATGTTATTTTTAAATGCATTTTGTTTTAAATGTTCGGTGTTGAGGCAAGTGGTAACCCGTATAAAGGTTGCTGGTTTACTGGTTATGTAACTTTTATGTTTGTGGAATTTGTATGTAAAAAGTGAGGGTTGTATTCATTTTGTTATGATTGCTCATGTAGCAGAGGGGCTATTTCTCCTCACTGATGTTAATTTGAGCACTGAGTATTAACTTGTACTAGTATAAGGATGGCTTATGCTTATATGTTATTAATGTTATTTTGGGCTTATTGATGACTGGTGACGTACATGTATACTGTTTCACATTATAAATAGTTGGATAGAACAAGTCTATTTTGTTATAATGGTACTGTTTAGGGTTGTACTAGCAGTTCAGGTGTTGAGGGCAATGCCCTCAAGAGTGACAGGTTTTTTTTGTTGCTGAGAGATGTGTTCCCTGGCATAGAATTATCAGGGCATAGAAGTGTGAAGATAACTACTTGTTTGGTAAGTGTACCAGGGACGTATGGTCTGGTTGTCGAAACGACAACAGTTAAAGAGGGGGAATTCATTGTTTTTGTAATTGTTCGTATAATATTGTGAACACTAAGGTGGCAGGAGACTGTCTCCCTGTTGATTGCATTATTTTTTTCACTGCTGATATTAGTTTAGTCATGAATAATGACTGGTATCAATGTAAATGTGCCTTGTATTTGCATGTGACCATTATTCTTGTTGGTACCTGATGTACATTTTTGGGGTGATTTACTTAATGGGTGATGTCTGATTAGGATAGGAATTTTTTTTTTAGCTCCATCAATAGTGGAGGACTATAAGGTAGGGGTCAGAAATTATCCCTCCTTTACCCAAAGCACTAGGGGTGTAATGTTCAGTTGTCTGGGACGACAACAGTTAAAGATGGGGAATAATGTACTCGGCTGGCGATGATGGTGGAATCTAATGAATGTGTCAGGATGTTGCGTCTTATGCCTGTTGGTCACAAGTACAAGAGTGTCTGTCTTACGTAGAGAGACTGGGTGTTGTTGTTGTCTTGTTGGGCCATCATGCTGAGATGTTTGACTTGTCTTTGCCTAATATTTTTGTTGGTTTTTATTTTATCTACAGGAAAAGCCAGAATTCTAGTTTTAGATTTTAGATTTTCCTGGGTTCTTTGGTGGACTAGAAGTTTTTGTTAAGTTAGTTTTTAGTGGACTAGAAGTTTTTGGAAAATTAGTTCTAGTGGATTAGTTGTTGGTGGATTAGTTTTGGTGGATTAGTGTTTGGTGGATTAGTGTTTGGTATATTTGGAGTTTTTACTGGATTAGAAGTTTTTGCTACATTTAGGAATTTTATTTGTTGGATTAATGTTTTTGCTGTTTGACATTTGCAGTATCCTAACTTCCTTGTTGATGCTACATGTCTGTATATTATTGTGAAGTTCAGAAGTTTAATAAACAAATGATGCTTGTGGTACTCTTACTTTGTCGTTTAGTTGATAGACTCTAGTGTTATAGTCATTGGTGTTAGAACAGCCCTCAGAGTAATTCTTTGTATGGGATTGGAGAATATTGTTCTAATCCCCTGTCGGCCCACCCTGGACCTTCTTAAACCTTAATTCTTTTCTATTCTTGTTAACCGAGGACGGTGAGAGGTTCTTTCTCTTTATTCATTTTCTTCTTTGACCCTACGCAGTCAGGGTTGCGCTCTTCTCCTCACATCACCGTAGCAGAAGTAAGTGGTCCTTGCTTTCTGTTTTTACCTCTGTTTCAGTAGGATAGAACCTACCTGCGAGCTGCAGCAAATAACCATAACCTATAGTAACATCAAATGAAGCTTCCACGAGGAGGGGCGACGACAACCCACCGCGGACAAGAGCCAAGACTATTGAGAAGCCTAGAGAGGAGAAAGACACCAGAGTCGGAAACACCGACTTGTAGACGACCAGATGGGTTATCAAGCGTATCCAAGCAGAGCTGACAGATGAAGAGATCCTGAAGTAGCTACTACAGGAGAATCTTCACATCAGAATCTTGAAGGCTTCTGACCTACTCCAAGATTCCCACAACATAAACAGTGGTGATAACAGAGGGCAGAGAGATGCCGACCACAGTTTCTATGAACAAACAAGTTCAACAGCTGGAGCGATTCATCCCAAGAATCACACAATGCTCAAGGTGCCAGAGGGTCGGCCACAGCAGAACAACACGCCGCAGTATATAGAGATCTGCGGATGCTGCACCGAACACCACGCTTTCAAGTAATGTCCGCTGGCCAAACAGGACAAGAACTTCCGAGCGCCCAATGACAAGATAAAGTACGCCAACTGCCTTGGCAAACATGGAGCAAGATACATGGGCTCTCCGTATCTCCAAAGACACAGAGACGTCTTAAATGTCGCCATAAATACAAAGACACCATACAGGGAAGCAATGCGGAGGTGCGAGACAGCCACGTGCATATCACAAGCTGAAAAAGATCACCTCCAAGGAAAGATCCACGAGCTGAAGAAGCAAGTCAAGGCACTGCTGACGCCGACTCCGACCAACGACAACGAACAACTGCTGGCGGACATGAAATAAAGAACAAGAAAACTCCAACTAGAGAGGGAGCGCATGGCACAGATGAAAAGGGAAAACGAAAATATCCTACAAGCCATCAAGACAGAACGAGAACTGCTAAGAAACGAAAGGGAGCTAACCCAAAACACGCTTGACGAAACCACACAAAAGATCGCAGAGAAGCCACAAGAGAAAACCAAACCAATGACCTGTCAGAAACAGCAAGCTAAAGCCAGCAGTCCAACCAAGAGGTCCAAGACACTCAAGGGGAAATCAGTATCCCGCCAGACTTCTGAAGAAAGTCTAGAGGAGGACTCCGAAACACCTATGATAACCGAGAAGGAATACATCGCATGCGAAACAGAGTTTCACAGGAACAATAAACTCGAAGATGAAAAACATGAAACAGACCGCAACATAGGAGAGGAAGCGATCGAAAATCTTCTACAGGCAATTCACAAACCATGAGACAAACCGATCAAATAAATAGTCCTGCACCCAGTCAAGCAAGAGACGTACCAGGAGCCAACACAGACAAAAGAAACCACCAAAGGAGACGGACACAAAGGAAAACTCGTCGGTCAATCCCCCAGCTGACGTCACAGGCATAAACACTACAAGACCGAAAAACCAGCTACCACTGGCGTATAAAACGAGACAAACTTATCCCGCACCATGAACCACCATAACTATAACAACGTCACTGAGGTTAGTTGAACGAGGTGGAAATTCTTTTTTTTTTTTTCAACAAATCGGAATCGGAATCGGAATGAATTTACTTATAGGAACTTAATTACAACTGGCAAGATTGAGGAGTCGGGGAGAACAAGAAGAAGGCAGACAAATAAATATCCGGATGGCTAGGCCACTTCTAGTATGCCGATTATGTTGACATTCTGGCGGCGACATTATGCACAGTGTACCTGTGCGGGCTGTTGTTTGTCGAGACTCCTGTCTTTTCCACTTTTCACATTGGGCAGTGGGGAGCATTTTATGTGATATTCACTGGCACAGGAACGGAGCATAATGGGGACAACCCGTTGCTGTGAAGTTGGAACCGCGACTAATTAACTAACTAACTAACTAGTATGTTCGAGATAGAACACGGAGCTGATCCATGGCTCTTGTGATCGTGTGAGATGGCGAAACATGACCGGCACAGCTTATCAGCATGGCACATCATAATGATGATGGTGATTTACTCATTGATTAAAACTGCACTCACCAGATCTAAAAGGGTTCCCTATTCTCTCACCTGGACTCCTCCGCCTCCTCCACCCCTTGTTCTCCTCTCGTGTTGCTATGGCTATCCCTGGGGTGACGTAACTGATCCTGTCCCACTGGACCCACTCTTCATAACCATACCCTGCGTCGTTGAACCACACACGTGCACAGTCCGTAACAAGGAAACAGACGAGTAACGTGTTCATACATATTTTCATGTAGAGTTTTTCACGTAGGCGTTTGTATCAGTGTCTGTGTTTGAGTGCTAACGAAGGCTTAAGCCTCAACGTCCATTTTGGCATTTGTGATAGTGTTTTAGTAAAGCTTAACGATTCTACTATTCATTTTAGTCGATTCGTTCTTTCCTAGATATGGCATTCCAGTATCGGGTTTGCATACCCCGCTGGGTACTGATCTTGGAGAGGGAAATGAGAGCTTGGCAATCTTAGTACCCGTAAATGTTGTAGTCCTGTTACTCTATGGGTATAAAAGTTGCTGTAACAACCTCACTCCCCGTAGATGTGGTAGTCTGGTACTCTATCGGTATAAAAGTTGCTGCGTCAATCTCAGTCCCCGTAGATGTTGTAGTTTGGCACTCTATGGGTATAAAAGTTGCTGTAACAACCTCAGTCCCCGTAGATGTGGTACTCTGAAACTGTGTCGGTATAAAAGTTGCTGTAACAACCTCACTCCCCGTAGATGTTGTAGTCTGGAACCCTATCGGTATAAAACTTGCTGCGCCGACATCAATCCGATAGATGCAAGTCTGTTTCATGGCTGTCCACTTGAATGCGAATACGTCGTATTTAAAAGTTTAAACTCAGTTTTCCCGTTGATACACAACAAACTGACCAACCAGACCAGGCTTCTAAGTTAGAAGATAAAAACCATTTTTATTATACTATTTTTGTTCAAACACAGAAGCCACACACAACAGGTTGCATAATTTATTGCCTGGCATATTTCGCTGCACATCACCAGGTGCATATTGTCGAGTTATATAACATATGAAGTGAATAGACGAAATGATTAATCTATTCACGGCATGTCATGCAAACTATAGTTTGTGTGTTTTTTTTTTTCACGCATATCCTTTACAGGACATTGCTGTCAACATCTGCATCATTCAGCTGATTGTTGATTTCTTGGCAATATTATGCCCAGTAGTTTGCCATTGCTGTCTGAGCGGCCGGCTCACATACCCCGTAAGTTACCAACGCGTCGAGAAACGCTACCGATTTTCGCTCAAGTTAAGTTCCTCGCGTGGATATGCGGGGTTACGGAGAAAGTCGCTAACATCTGGGCCAGGGAGACCGGAATATTGTGTGGTTACTGTGCTTAAATTCACTAAAGGAATACCATTTTTGTTGGTATTGTTGTGTTGTAGTTGTTTTGTGTTACAAACGCTTTGATATGACGAAAATTACAATGAACTTTTGATTGATCGAATAAACTCTGTCAACACAACATGAAGATGGTGGTATTCAATTATTGAAAACGTCACTCGCAGAGTCTGTTTTCTCTCGGACATCGCGTGTACATTCCTAGGAACGTAAAATCTCCGTAAAGATACGAAACAAGACGACAGTACATGTAATTAACCCCTGGCGTTGCGAATTTACAACTAACAAAGTTACCTCGTGCGTGTTAGAGAATACACGTTCTGTTTGAATGTGAAGAAAGAAAGTGGTTGGAGGGAAAACCAAATTTGCTATAAAGAGAATAGTAAATGGTATAGATATTTTCCCAGCGTTGGGCTCAGAGTGTGTGCCTGGAGTGGGGTTAATGGATATTTAAAGCTGCTTGGATACCACAGAACGACGTGTTTACATTCCTTCAAGACTTGTCCATTAGGTTACAATAAGTGATTCCTTGTGCTTGAATGGACAGCCGGATTAATACAGTTTGTATAAGATCGATCGATATATTCGGTATGGTAGACTTATATATATATATATATATATATATATATATATATATATATATATATATATATATATATATATATATATATATATATATATATATATATATATATATATATATATATATATATGTATATATATATATATATGCCGGCTGCCTGGCCGAGGGGTTAGCAGCTTTCTCCGTTAAACCCGAACACTCTCGTAGTCAACGTGAGCGGACGAGAATTAGAAGTGGTTCGAGTCACGCTAGTGACTTATTAGAGTATGGAACCGGTCGCTCAGAAGGTCGTGGCGTGCTGATGAGCGTAATCTAGCCTAGGAATCAACATACAGCTGAAAGATGCTGGCGTTGACCGCAATATCCTGAAACAGAATGGAAACGCGGAAATAAAAACAACATATATATATATATATATATATATATACTGGCTGCCCGGCCCGGCTTCGCCCAGGCTCTGGCGGGGATCTATCTATCTATCTATGTATCTGTCTGTCTGCTTGTCTGTCTGTCTGTCTGACCCGGCCCGGTTTCGCCCAGCCCCTGGCGGGGAGCGTCTCATTAAATTCATATAAGTAGTCATTATACATTCAAATACATTCTCTAAGCGTACAGAGTATGCGTTCGGCCCCTGGGCCCTCGCAGCTAATTTATTGGTTGCAGCTAGAAAATTTCATTTAATGTTAGGATTATTTAGTTTTTTAAATGTTGACGTATAATTTTTAAGTTATGGTCGAACACCAAATTTGATGTCTAATGTAGTGCTTTTTGATAAACAATATTTTTTTGTTTTTCTGTCTGGTGCGTACACAAATAAATCCGAAGGTTTTCCAACGCGTGAGCAGGCCACATATAGCTGTCCATGTGTGAAGCACGGATTTTCCAAATTTAGTCCACACACTTGTAGCGATTGTCCCTGTGCTTTGTTGATCGTCATGGCAAATGCAAGTCGCACCGGAAACTGCAGGCGTTTGAATTCGAATGCCATGTCTGTTGGAATCATTGGGATTCGAGGCAACAGTACATCAAAGGATAGGCTTCTTCTTTTTTTAGACAAAAAAAAAAAACAAAAACAAAAACAACGTGCATTTTAACAGGCGTGCTGCGTGTAAGGTATGCATAAGGTATGCACACCCACAACATTGAATGAAAAATGTGATGTTGACACACACGCGGCCAACTTTTTTTTTAAAAACAAACACAAAATCAAGAATATACCCATTTAATTGTGTACTGACCTTCTCTCTGCCAAGCGAACGGAAAAAACAAATGCTTCGATTACTTCAAAATAAAATTCTAACGTACCTAATCTAAAATAAATCCATTATTTTTAATGAACACTGGTTTTAAAAACATAAAAAGATGTGTTAGAAAATTTTCACTATTTAAATAGATGCATTACTTTTATAAAAATTATGAAAATGCCTTAAAGATTATATCATTATTTATTATAACTCATATGCCTGTAAATAACTATAGACAAAAAGTGTATAAATCTTTGAAAACAATGCAACAATCTATACATAAAATAATAGTGAAGTTATTAAAAGTTATGACCCTTGAAATAACTTTTCTTATGTTAAGTCCCCTTGATAGACACGATAAATATTAGCTGCCCGGCCCGGTTTCGCCCAGGCTCTGGCGGGGATCTATCTATCTATCTATCTATCTATCTATCTATCTATCTATCTATCTATCTATCTATCTATCTATCTATCTATCTATCTATCTATCTATCTATCTATCTATATTCGGCCCGTTCTCGTTAAAAATATAGATAGAATAGAAGAATAGATAGAAAATATGATTGGAAGAGATCTATCTAAAGTAAACTTGGCTCCCGTTCCCGACTATCTGTCTGTCTGTCAGTCTGTCTATCTGTCTGTCTGTCTGACCTGGCCCGGCTGCACCTCATTTAATTCATATAGATTTCTATAGCCAGGGAACTTAACTTAAGATATAACAATGCTACTAAAAGTTATATCCCTTTTTTTATATGTTTTTATATTTTCTTATGTTCAGTCATGTAATTACAAAATTAAATTTTAGGAATGTAATAGCTGATAGCTGGTAGATAAAACTATCACAGTTGGTTGCACAGGAATGAAAGGAAAACGTGTAGAAAATTTCATCTCAATCGGATGTACCGTTATCGAACGCATCCAATACATAGCTAACCACAAACAAAGCAACATACACTCTGTTTTATATATATAGTTATCTACTGGTCAGTGATAGTCAAAGATATTATCGTTTATGTTTTCCAGCGGGAGCGACTGCTTCACTGGGGGAAAATGAATATATTTATAGGCCTATGGAGTTGCTGCTACAGGATAAGAGACGGTGGGTGGATTTCCTTTAGTATTAGCCCTTTTCTTGCTACAGTTAGTAGGTAGTAGTCTCTGAACGAGCAGCAGTTGGTTGCACTCATCCATCAGACATTTGCAGCATTTACCTGATATCCAATCGCATACATTAGTACTTATCTCTCTTCGATGTTGTTATGCATTATTTTCCTGTAATGTTGATTTGTATACTGTAAATGATGCACGGATTATCTTACTTGTTATGTTAGAGATTGTCACTCTGTTACTGTTCAGAAAGAAATAAAACTACATTTGAGTTGCCTTTCATTTCGACTTGTCAGACTGAGGTTGTGTGGATTGGCTTAGGGCCCTTATAGTCTGTACACTCATCTGTAGCTTGGCACTATATCACAGGACATTCATAGGGTGATCGTATAATTAGCGGTCGTCCTCACGAGGAAAACGAACTTAACTCTATTCTTCAATGCCTCTCTTCTCATCACATGTGGTAGCTATAATAAAATGATAACAATGACGATGATAGTTAGTTGCATGTCCTGTGCAGGACATCGCAATCAACCATATCATGTTTTGGCTGTTTGTGACTTACCAGGCAAATTTACGTTCAGTAGTTCACCATTGCTTTCTGAGCGACCAATGCTCATACCGTTGTTAAAAATCAACACAAGACTGTCAGCTTCTAAATCGAATGCAGAAGACTTCGAACCCGGTATGCCGGATTGCGAATTGCGTTCGCTAGCCCTTCGCCCCAAAAAACCACAAATGATGATATGTGTGGTTGTGATATTGTTAGCTTCGAGTAGAATAATATGATTTGTTTTTTCCTTCGCTAATATGAACTCACGTAGAGCCCATACACGTGGTAGCACTTCTAGTGCACTGGTCTGATTTTGCATGCGGATTAGCTTTCCCTCTGACCAGTGTCCCTCGTCATTAAGAGAAACCACTCCGACTACTGAGGTACTAGTAATTTACGTCCTCAAGTCAAAGAGGAGACGTCAACATTTTAGCCCAACTGACCTGTAGGGGTTGAACACACTACCTTGGCATGAGCACACCGGATGTTTAAGAACGAATGATTTATTCATTCGGCCATACTGACCTCTGTTCTATGACGTAATTGTCGTAATGATGCCGATGATGAAGACAGTGGTTGTGATACTGTTTGATATAATAAAATTATGATAATGATGACGATAATGATGATAACGATAAGGAATATAAAGTATCTTAGCGACATAACGAGTTTAATCTCCATAAACCTGCTGATGTTATACGGCCCTGAAGCAACAGTCTTCTCCGCAGACGGATACAGCAGCTTAAGAAACATGTCCACATTCATTTTCTTCCTGGCTGTCTGCGTCCGATGAGAACCTTGGATACTGTCTGCTTGCGGGAAGACATTCTAGACAGCTTCTCAAACTTTCAGGGGATTTTTGGATTACTGTCAATAACGACATGCAAAATAAAAAAAAAATATTGTCTGAGAGAGGATGAGAGAATATAATTAAACCACCGAAATATAAGAGGCTACATTCCTAAGAAAACAATAAAATAAGACAAAGTTGTTTCATTTGACAA
This sequence comes from Cepaea nemoralis, assembly GCA_014155875.1. NCBI lineage: Eukaryota > Metazoa > Mollusca > Gastropoda > Stylommatophora > Helicidae > Cepaea > Cepaea nemoralis. The sequence continues at coordinate 238,239 of JACEFZ010028349.1, forward strand.
GAAAATGGCAAAAGAAATACATTCTGAGTTTTAGAAAAAGCGGCGTGAATTGTGTAGAATATTTAGAAGTTTTAGCGAGAAATGCATATTCCCATTGTTTTGAGTGAAAGCTAATCCTGAGTTCTCTTGTGACTGCGAGAATAATCTATGTCACTACACTCTGGTAAAGGCCAAAAGTGCTCGGTCCCCTCAAGCAGAATTATAAGCGTGTGTGCTGACTGTCCCTGTTGTACACTAGCTGAATACACAGGGAAGGGGGGGGGGGGTTCAATGCTCAGTGATCTAACCAGGAGCCGTTAAATGAGATCATCAAGAGATAATTTACCATAATCTGAGCTGACATTTGTTGCAGGCTGAATATCATCTCTGTCCATCTGCAAAGTCCCAGAAATGTGCTCCTTTGGGCCAGCAGGGTTCTATGTTTGACCACGCCTAAAATTGATGCCGCGAAATTTGTGAAAAGTAAACGATGTCCAAGTGACAATGACAGCATCACACCTCGAGTGCCGACTGGTCTATAAAACTAAGGGTCTAGCTCGCAACATAAGCCCGATATTCTCAGGGCGAGTACAAACGGCGCTATACTTACTTTTTTTTTTGTGGAGCCAATATTTCAGCTCTCTCTTGTCCAAACATCGCTGCGTGGCCGTAGGTAAAGATGCATGCATTGCTGTATGACAATAAAACCACATAAGGTTTTAAACATTTAAGGCAGGGGCAGGGAATTTAGGCCAGCGGGCCGTATAAGGCCCACGAAATCATTTGATCTGGCCCCTCTCTAGATGGACAAATATCATGGTCTTTTTCCGTCATCATTCGCACCTGCGAGCGCTAACAAGTCAAGTTGCATTATTCTGTCAAGAAGCCTGATACGCGGGAAAATGTCACGTCGAAAGTCCAACAACAAGAAACACGCTGTTGCCAAGATGTGCAGCGTGGGAGGCGACAACAAGAAGAACGTCGAGAGCCCACCTGCTAGCTGTATCAAAGAGCCTGATACTACAGCTATTACTGAAGCTGCCACCAGGGAGAAGATTGACAGCCCAACACAGTCAAGAACCAAGACAGCAGAGAAGGAGGAGAAAGACACCAGAGTCGGAAGCACCGACTCAAAAACAGTCCGATGGGTTGTCAAGCGGATTCATGTGGAGCTGACAGATGAAGAAATCCTGAAGCAGCTACGTGAAGAGAATCTTCACATCTGATTCTTGAAGGCGGAGCGGCTTCTCACCTACTCCAAGATACCTACAACCTTGGCAGTAGTGACGTCGGAGGGCAGCGAAATGCCGATCACAGTATCAATCAGCTAGAAAACTCAACAGCCAGAGAGATTCAGCCCAAGAGTCAATCAATGTTCAAGATGCCAGAGGGCCGGCCACAGCAGAGCAACATGTCGCAGTAAGACGGAAATCTGTCGATACTGCGCCGATCACCACGCCTTCAAGGAGTGTCCGCTGGCCAAGCTGGACACGGACTTCCGAGCTCCTAACAACAGAAGAAAGTGCGCCAACTGCCTGGGCAATCACGGAGCAAGATACTTGGGCTGTCCGTACCTACAACGACACAGAGACGTCTTGATGATAGCCATCACCACAAGGACACCTTACAACGAAGCAATGCGGAGGTGCGGGACAGCCACGGGAATCTCGCAAGATGAAAAAGCCCAACTACAAAGCCAGATCGACGAGTTAAAGAAACAAGTCAAGGCACTGCTGACGCCTAACCCGACCAGCGGCAACGAGAAACTACTGGTGGAAATAAAGGAGATCCAGCAAAACATCAAGCGAGAAGTGGAACAGATGACCGCGATGAAGCAGGAAAACGAAGAAATGCTACACACTATAAAAGCAGAGAGAAAGCGGCTAAAAGCTGAAATGAAATCAACTCAAAGCAAACCAACAGAAACCATGCAAGAGTCCACAAAGAAGCAGCAAGAAACACAACATAAAACCGAGCCGGAGACGCAAGATAAAACCAGCAGCCGAACCTCGACGCCCAAAACATCCAAGGGGAAACCAACATCCCACCAGCCAGCCGAAGAAAGACAAGATAAGGTACCTTCCGACGGCATACCGTGGTTTGGAGGTGAACAACCTACCCGGGAGGAATTGGAGGAGTACGTAGAAGAAGGACAGAAACGGGCAAGACAAGAGGAACTCAGGCACGAGGAATACATTAGGAGAGAGGAAGCAAAAGGACAGAAGCCCAAGAAACTCAGGGGGAAGCCGACAGAATACCCGGAATTACATTATGACGTCGATGCCGACATAGAGTACTACATAGAAGATGGAGAGATCGTCCCATGGCTGACCACAAAGGAAGCAATCGAAAAACAGCAACAACTTAAACACGAAAGTGAAAGAAAGCGCAAGGAGGTAAATAGCATTGAAAAGCTTCAACGGGCAATACACAGAACAGGTGGCAAAAATACTAAATAAAAAGTCCTTATAAGGACTGCAGCCAGTCGAGACAGGAGCCTACACAAACAAAGAAAACCACAAGAACAGACGAGCACAAAGGATAGCCGCCGACCGTTCCCCTAGCTGACGTCACAGACACAAACGATACATAACCAGTCCGAGATAGGACTCACAAGACAAGAATTAGGGTAAATAAACCCACAAAAACCACGGACCTCAACAATAACCACAGCTGATGAAGCAGGTTAGACGAGGACCGAATTTGTAATTTTTGTTTTTGAAAATTGGAATTGGAATTGGAATTGGTTAATGTGGGAAACTAATAGGGACATTTAATGAAAGAATCAGGGAAGTGAAAAGTAAACATACGGAACTGAACACCGTTAATTGTGAAGCCAACTGATGTGACTGATACCCTACCACAGCGAAATCCTACAGCCGTTGATGAGCTGAAAGCTGCGTAAACAACCTCCTACTACTTGGGTTCTATAAACGTTACATAAGCAATGATGAATTTCCCACTGTGAGTGATATGCATTTAAATATGCATCAGTCTTCAGGACAACCGACTGCTGCGAGCTGTTCCTTTCAAAACTTACAATCATTTGTTAATTTACCTTATATATCGCAACTCGTTGTATCTTTAGAGAGCCAGGTGGTATATGTTCAAATCCCCATTAATTTTGGGATGTAAAAAAAAATGGTAGCCCACACGGGTACCAGGACATGTTGTGGAAAGTGAAGGCGACCAACCTGATATTGATCGCATCACAAATCGTCTGCCGATGGGTCTATAGCTTTATGGGGCCGGCAATACACACCCATCACACAATTCACAGGATGAAAATAGCCCAAGAGTGAAAGGAGACAGTAAACAAACAGATCACCTGGAATACAGAGCTGGGTGGTGTCATTAACCCAGATAGATTCGCTAATTCCAGTCCCCAACATGGAGGTTAGGCATTTAAACGGTTAAGGCCTCGTTAGTGTTTATGCTTGTGGCTATCGTTTGCATTTGCATTTTTCTCATGTTGGACTGGAAGTGTATGGTTCCGTCGCCCTGCTACTGAGTTGAATGCGTGGCATGACACGGTGAGCTGTGAATTTCGTGTGAAATGCTTTTACATGTGTCAGCGGTTGTTTGTAGCGTGAACTGCATGTTCGGAATATCGGCGGCAGGCTTTATAGCAGAACTGAGTGGTTTGCCTTATGCAGAAATGTGTGGCTGCTGGTTTTCTAGTGGCTGCCTCTTCATAGACGAAGAACTGTATTTTTCCTTGAGGACTTTTGTGTTGGCATTCTTGCGGCGGCATTATGCACAGTGTACCTGTGCGGGCTGTGGCTTGTCGAGTCTCCTGTCTTTTCTATTTTTCACATGGGGCAGTGAGGAGAATTTTGTGTGATGTTCACTGGCACATGAACGGAACTTAATGGGGACAACCCGTTGCAATGAAGTTGGAACCACAACTAATGACTAATAACTAATTAACCCAGATAAGGAGGCGGTGTTTTACTGTTCCCTGGGAAATAGAATTGTTAAGACTGACGTCGCAAATCTCACAATGAATGGCAGAAAAGCTAGTAGAGAGAGAGAGAGAGAGAGAGAGAGAGAGAGAGAGAGAGAGAGAGAGAGAGAGAGAGAGAGAGAGAGAGAGAGAGAGAGAGAGTAGAGTGAGACACTTGACTTGGGAATCACCTTCCACAGTAGCCTGTCCTTAATGGATCATTTGGAAATAGTTATGAGATCTATGAAGGGACTTGAAGCACAGACGACTATGCAAGCAATGGACATGGAGCAAAGAATGTTGTTAATTCTCTATCAACATCTGATTGAGATGGATTGTGATGCCCACAGTGTCAAAGATTCAGCTGGTGAAACTAAAGCACATACAGACTGACCCGCTGTAGTGTGTATAAGATATATCCCAGCTTTGCCAACGATTGCGAGCAGACTAAAGTATCTACAGGCTAAGTCATATTTTCAAGTGACCGCAGACACGATACACCCCTGCATGAATAACTGGTCACATTTAGGGGCTACGTGTTGATATGAGGAAAGTTATGGATGGCTCAGACAGAGGACGCAATCAGAGAGTTCGCATGCTTCAGAAATTTGTAGAGGAGAGAAGGTAGTCAGAATGCCCGAGGGAATGTGAGACATGTGCAACATCATAATCACACTGGTCTGGGAATGCGGTGATTGGCCAGCAAGCTACGCTGAGTGGGATGTGCAGGACAAATTCGCACTTGGATGGTTCTCTGCCAAAAGACAGAAGAACTGTCCGGGAGTTCATACCTAAGGTTAATGGACAGTGTTTATTGCAGGAGAGCCTGGAATATGACATCACGACATCTAGCCAGAGAATGGGGGTGGAGGAAATCACATCGGAGTTCCGCTAGCTTGACGACAAAAAACACACATATCGTGATTGTAACGGACTCTCGGAGAAAGGTGGAGACAGGCATGCTTCGTGTTGAATGACATGCTTGAATTAAACAATCAAAAACAGTTAGCATCTGTTGGATTTTTTTCTGTAAGGCATGCTGTTGTAGTGCTGATACAAGCAGACGGACATACTGTCTGGATCTGCACCGCTGGGTGGGGTATTGATGCATGACGAGGAGATGTGATCAAGGATTTTTGGGATATTGTGCGTGGTGATAAATAATAGATAAGTCATCATAGTCTAGACTCTAGAGAGAATGATCCCCCAGAAAGTGTCCAGAGAATTTGGCAGACATTTAGGACTCCGTGGAAAGGCCAGATGGATACATAGTCAAACTGCAATCGGTACCATTAGTATTGCGACTCTTCGCTGGTTACTGAAGATGAGGACGGAGCACGTATGAGCATGTCCAGGGTGTTATTGACTCAGCTGTACTCAGCCACCCGATACGCCTCACGGAATTTAAAAAGCCTCTTTACTTTATGTTATTTATTTACCAAAACCTCATTCGTCCTACGACATAAAAACGGGTCCTGTACTTCACGCTTTTAAATATCTTATCTTTACCAATTTATCGTTACAAAGAGGCAAGATTATTCAGGAAATTCGAAAAGCCCTAAATATTAGGTAATTGGAAGTGAATAAAGATACACATCCGTAAGCAATTAGTAAAGCCAGTCCCACGCCAGATACTACCGGTGAAGAGAGAAGTGTGGGATAGGCCTTCACATATACTAAGTCACAATATAATGAGGAGCGGTAGATAGTTCTTGTCGTTCTTCCTTCCCAAAAAAAACTTCCAGAATAACCTGTAAACTACGAGGGTAAGTTAATAAGTAAAGCCACAAATGGCTGTAGAAAAATAACTAAATATGCTAACAACTTGAAACCAGTTTATTTTTATACATAAATTGTCCCTTTATTTCTCAAAATAATTTCCACCAACATTGATGCACTTATCCCATTGTTGTAGCATTCCTTCCAAACACTCTGCATAGAAAAGTGTGCCCTGTTCTCATTTACCCGCCAACCCACAGAACTGTGTGACATACTTATTGACTTTCTCGCTCGCGTAACTTTTTTCTACCCATCTGTGCACAGCTTTACGGGACAAACATTTGTCAGCATAAACACTGAAAACTCACCTTTGTGGGAGACATTTCGCGAATGAGGCCGAAGTTGAATGTGAAGCGAAAACGTGGTTTAGAAAACAGAGCACACAGTTCTATGCAGCGGGTTTGGGGGGACTGATAAAACGGTGGAATAAGTGCATCAATGTTGGTAGAAATTATGTTGAGAAATAAAGGGACAATGTATGTATAAAAATAAACTGGTTTCAAGCTGTTATCATATTTAGTTATTTTCCTACAGCCATTTGTGGCTTCCTTATTGACTTCCCCTCGTATCATAAACAATTAGCGCGGCTTCAAATAAACGTCTAATTGTTAGTGTGTGATAGAACGGGTAGATTTATTCTCGACGACCGCGATGTGAATCTACAAAATTTTGAACAAATTGACACACTGGCATAATGTGAGCGCAGCAATGTGAAGTCACGTAATCACATAAACCTGGATTTTCTGGCCTGTAATTCGCAATCATAATCTTAAGATCCCCAAAAGCTGACAGAAATTAGTCTAGACAACTCCAGAAGAGCCGACAGTTAAAGATGGATTTATAAGAATGTAAACGTGTTCACTTTGCCAAATTGCTGGCACACATTTTAACAGCCCCGACCATGGCAAGCGATCATGCTTGAAATCAGCGCTAAATAACTTTAATCCTGTCAAAAAATTGACAACTTTAAGGTAATTAAGACGATGTCATGGCCAGGGCTATATATTTCGCTATAAATTTGTCATTAAAATAAAAGAAAATAAATTGTGTTATTATTCAAATTGTAGCGTACAGGGCAATATCGTTAATTTCTCGTATTTCCTTCTTTATTCTTCACAATTTTCTGTTACTATTTTTTAAACTGCACAATTCAAGGCAGGGAGTATTTTGTTCCACCTCGTTAGGTGCATACTGCAGAGTTAAATATTGTACGGAATAAATAGATGAGTTATACTTTGGCTGAAATTAATAACACACATAGCACTGATACTCTTCCATAAAAGTTCCACAGACAGACAGAGAGACGGACAGACGGAGGGGTATACAGGCAAGTAGGTAGATTGATAGACAAACATATAAACAGACAGACAGTAAGTAAGGATGGATAGACAGACAGACGGAAAGATAAACACAGATAAACAGACAGATAGACAGATAAGACAAACTATAAATTAGATTATAAATAAATATCATTTGGGGAAGCCTTTGAGGCCACCAAGACAGTTCATAAATAAACATACACGTATTGTTTGCCGCTCACAGAAGTACGGGAATGAATTAGAGACTAGAGAACGCACTAGACAACATACAAATACAAAGCTATAGTTATCGACTTGGATTCGAACCTGTCACATGCAAATGACGACAGCACCTCGCTGCAGGAACAAGTGAATTTCGACGTATGAACAACTAGACACCCAATAAAGGATCTTCATTAACTATGTCTATCATCCACATGAACTCACAACTATGGAATATAGACATAATTTGTGTCTAACCATTGAAAAAACACCATAAGTCTCACAAATTTACATTAAACCAACTAGTTGGTCTATCCTAGCTTGTCTATCCCTGAAATGTACTGTTTATATTGATTCATGTATTTTTAGGTAGATATTTATTCAGTTTATCACTGTTTAAATATTTATTTAACTTGTTAGACCTCAACCAAATCACACATACACAAAATCCATACATGCAAGATGAGATGTTTGAGAATGGTTGCTAACCTATAAATCGGAAACTGAGTATAGGACAGACAGTACGATCAACACCCGTATGTCATTTATATTGAAAGGTGGAAGATCAAATGGTTCAGCCATCTCGTTAGAACGCAACATTATCAGTTACCAGCACTGGCGCTACATCAAAGAAGATCTGATACGGGAGCCAGAGGGCGCTCGATAAGAAAATGGATTGACAACATGAAAGACATTATATAATCACACGGAATGACACTATTCAGTACCAACCATCGGGCGCTGGAAGGTCAGCTAATTCTCCCCACTACGCTTTACACCAAATGTGGAAGATAATGATGATTAAATATTTATTTAGCACGTTTAGATCTCGGAACCACGTACGGTGTCAGAATTGTGCTGTAATAAAATATCAAATACACAGTCTATCAACATACTGGTCATTAACTGACTTTGCGTCGAAGTTGATTTTTTCCTTCAGCTGGACATTGTTGTTAATTCAAGACGGTTGTTCAAACCCCGGTATGGTCATACCGCATCTTTCAAAGTTGATAGCGTTTAGTTGCTTGCTTGCTTGTGTTCGTTGGCTTGATCTCCAACGCGAAGTCCTGTATGTCGGATGAAGGCATCCTGTTGTCCAACATCAGTGTGATGTCATACAGGACCTGAGTTTTGCGTTGTCCCATGTCTGGCTTATTGGTGTGCAGACTGGTGGTTCCTCGCCGTACAGGCAGACACTCTCCGACTTCGGAGGAATCGGCGATCCTACTGACTTTAGCCAGGACCCCGAAGGGACCTGTTGCCTAGGACGCTCGACGAGGACGCGTCAATAGGTCTTGGCCAGTATATAACCCGGCCCTGGTGCCTTGGAAACACCTCTGCGTCCCATAGCGTTTAGTGGGTCCTGTAATCTCTACTTCTTCCCTCCACGTCTATATGTGTTAATCAATAATAGTGAAGTTATTTCTCATGGAATATCACAATACATAACAATGTTTAACATAACATTATTATAAATGAAACTTTTCCCATGCTTTGAGCGTATGTGGTATATGGTAATCATCATCATCATCATCATCATCAAGTACCTTGGTGCAAGCGATCATGTCTCTCCACATATCTCGTTATTTGGTGTTCTGGATCAACTCAGCTGATGATATTCCTCCATGCCACCGTCTCAAACCATCCAGCATCGTTTCTCTTTAGTCGGCCTCTGCCCCTCTTCCCTTTTATCTTTCCAGTCGTCACGATGTTCTCCAATGCCTATTTTCTGATCACATGACCAAATACAGTTGTTTGCCTCTTTTTTATTGTTTTTATCGTTATATATAATGTTGTAGTTTCATTAGCTTGTTTCAGGCAATCGTCGTTCGTTACTCTGACAGTACAACGAATTCGCAACATTCGTCTCAGGAACCACATCTCTGTTGCTTCTAAGTTCTTCCTATGTATCTTCCCCATTTACATTCCATGATTCACTGCCATACAGCAAAACAGATTCAATATAGCATTTCAGCTCTCTCTCTCTCTCTCTCTCTCTCTCTCTCTCTCTCTCTCTCTCTCTCTCTCTCTCTCTCTCTCTCTCTCTCTCTCTCTCTCTCGTACATTTGGTTATAGTGACTAATTGCATAAGAAACTTTTTATTTTCTAAATTGCAGCGTTTGCTTTTCCTATTTTGATATTCATCTCTGTTGTGCACCTTCACCTTCAATCTGATGTTATAAATGCCGCAAGGTATTTAAAAGCTATTCACTTGGTTAAGAATTTTTACTTCTATTTCTATTTAACATTTTGGTGACACCTTTTTGGTTTCTGTTTTTTGACGTCACCGTTGTTACTGTTTTCTTGATATTGAAGGAGAGTCCTTTCTTTGCACTCTCTTTCCTACCATCCATTATGTGCTATGCCGATAAGCGTGGGCGATCATGTTTTGCCATCTCACTCGATCACCAGAGTCGTGGATCAGCTCCTTGTTTCTGTCTCGACCATGCCATGTGGCCAAGCCATCAAGGTATTTACTACTCGGTCTTACCCTTGATTTCTTCCCTTCGATCTTGCCAGTTGTCACCAAGTTCTCCAATTCATTTCTTCACATAACAAGCCCAACATATTTTGACTGTCTACGTCTATTGTCTCTAATCAGTTTATTATCTTCATGTGTTTCTTGAAGGACTTGTTCATTGGTTTTTCTGTCTGTCCATGGTATTCTTTGCATTTTCCTCAGAAACCACATTTCCACAGCCATCAGATGTTTTTCAGCTTGTCTGCTCATTGTCCACGCTTCAGATCCATACAAAGTGCACGTTCTATGTAGCACTTCAACATTCTTTTTCTCGTTTCAGTTGATACCCTTTTATTGGTCAGAATGTTTTCATCTTGCAAAAGGCTACCTTCGCAATGGCAATTACTGTTTTAATTTCTTCAAGGCATCACCCATCAGATGTTATGACAATTCGGAGATAACTGTACCGATTCACTTGTTTCAAAATATACATTTACCTGTCTATTGCATTGTGGTATTTCCTTTTTCCCAGTGACGACCATAATCTATCTTCTTACAATTCATTTCTAACCCCAGTTGTTCACTGTGTGCAACAACCGCATCTACTAAATGTTGCAGGTTTTGTTCATTGTCTGCAATCAAGACTGTATCATCTATATATCTAATGCTATTGATGCATCCCATTACGAATACACAAACTGGAGAGTGGAAAAGAAGAAGCAACTAAGTCAGGTCTTAGTCAGATATGACTGAGCTACCGTATGACAGTAGACGGTACTACCTGCTTTCTGTCATCGCCGAATGTTGGGCGGCGCTTACCAAACCCGACACCCCACATTGTGCCAACGGCTTCGGGCGGAAGAGCGCAATTGGGAGGGTACTAGCCTTATCCTGGTGCGAGGAAATGCAACCCAAAGACAAAATAAGTCATGGCAGGGCAGACCAGGCCCTAAGCCTTGGTTGGCAGCTGGTCTAGGATCGAAGCTCCGACAGGCGGACAGTTAGAGCATTGCTTTGCTGATACGGCAGCTTCTGCAGCTTGTCTTGTTCCAGATTATAGGTGTCAACTTTCCTCTGGAGTGAACTAGGCAGGCCGAGAGAGGGATCATGCTGCATGGGCAACACATGGTTTCTTTATTTTAGCCCAGGCTTTGTGCTATGGAGAGGCAATAACTCCATCCCTGGTCTTAACCGGTCTCGGAATCAAAGCGAGAGGCAACTGTTACGGGTTATAAGTCCTTGTCAGTTGGCGTAGACATGGGGCGCCACGCGTTGCCTCTGACGGTGGGAGACACCTACAGGTGTCACTGATCAGCTACCGCCCGCCTCAAGCTGGGCAGCCCCCAGCCAATTGGGTGCTGATCCGCCACAGCCTGCCTGCTTCAATGGGTGCTTGGGGCTAGGACAAAATCTGAATCGCAGGCTGTAAAACCAATGCACCAGGTACTAATAAAAAGAATAGAAACCTCAAGCTACGGCTTGCAACCTGGAACGTGAGAACCATGTGTCCAGGATTTTCCACCGACTTGACAAATATTGACGATGTGAGAAAAACGGCTGTGATTGATGCTGAACTCGATCGTCTTAACATTGATATTGCTGGCCTGCAGAAGACTCGCCTCGCTGAGGAAGGGTCACTCAGGGAAAACAATTACACCTTTTTTTGGAAGGGAAGAGGGCAGGCAGAAAAAAGGCAACATGGTGTGGGCTTTGCAGTGAAGAATTCGCTACTGGGAATGATTGATATCCCAGCTGGAGGTAATGAAAGATTATTATCACTGCGCTTGGCAACCTCCTGTGGATTTGCCACCATTCTCACTGCATATGCACCGACACTCGCTTCCTCTGATGATGTGAAGAATACGTTCTATGAGCAGCTAGACTCTGCGATAAAGGCAGTTCCAAAATCCGACTACATTTATATGCTCGGTGATTTCAATGCTCGTGTGGGCAAGGACTCGAGTTCATGGCCAGTGTGCCTTGGGAAATACAACATCGGTCGCATGAATGATAATGGGCAAAGGCTGCTGGAGCATTGCACTAGAAATGACCTATGTATTACAAACTCCTTTTTTAAAACAAAAGAGATGCATAAGGTCACATGGAAACATCCAAGATCCGGCCATTGGCATCAGCTGGACTTCATTATCACACGGAGACAACATCTGAACCATACATCATTAACTCGAAGTTACCACAGTGCTGACTGTGATACAGATCATTCTTTGGTTGTTGCAAGGGTTAGACTGAGACCAAAGAGAATCTACACAGCTAAACACAAGTCTAGCCCCAGGATTAATATTACTAACACTCACGATCCTGGAAAGTGCTTTGAATTTCTACAGCAACTTGAAGACGCTTTCAATGATACATCAGAAAATTGTATAGTAAATGATAAATGGAGTAAACTTAAGGAAACTATTTATAAAACAGCGGTAGGGGTTTACGGCACTGTGGATCATAAGAGGCAGGACTGGTTTGCGGCAAACAGCCAGATACTGCAGCCCTTGATTGATAAAAAGAAGATGGCTCTCTTAAGAAACAAGGAAAGACCAACACGTAACACTCTGAGTGAGCTGAAGCAAGCAAGGAAGGATGTACAAAAGGCTGCCAGGCAGTGTGCGAATGACTATTGGATCAAGTTATGTGAGTCCATTCAAATCGCAAGTGATAAGGGAAACATCAGAAGCATGTATGAAGGGATAAAGAAAGCCTGTGGTCCAATGATCAAAAGAAGTGCACCGCTGAAAACCTTGACTGGAGAAATCATCACTGATAAGAAACAGCAGATGGATAGATGGGTCGAGCACTATTTAGAGCTTTACTCAAGTGAGACCAAGCTAGCGGATGATGCCCTCAACGCCATAGAGGCCCTGCCAACTCTTGACCACCTGGACACACTTCCCACCATAACAGAAGTTAAGTGTGCTATAAATGACCTTGCATCTGGCAAGGCTCCAGGTAAGGATGGGATTCCAATAGAGTGATCAGGAGTGGGCAAGACACACTCGCTCTACAGATCCACCAGCTAATAGAGCTATGCTGGCGAGAAGGACAAGTCCCACAGGATTTCAAAGATTCAAACATCATAACGCTGTACAAGAACAAGGGAGATCGGAGCGACTGTAACAACTATAGGGGTATCTCACTTCTGTGTATTGTTGGGAAAGTATTTGCCAGAATTGTCCTGCACAGACTTCAAGTCCTGGGAGATCAAGTCTACCCCGAATCACAGTGTGGCTTCCGTCAGAACCGGTCTACCATTGATATGATATTCTCATTGCGACAGATGCAAGAAAAATGCCGGGAACAAAATCAGCCACTGTTTATTGCCTTCATCGACCTCACAAAGGCATTCGATTTGGTCAGTCGTGAGGGTCTGTTCAAAGCACTAAAGAAGATTGGCTGCCCACCAACTCTTCTGTCCATTGTGGAATCGTTCCACACAGGCATGAAGGGTATAATCAAGTTTGATGGCTCAACTTCAGAAGAGTTTGAAATCAAGAGTGGAGTTAAGCAAGGCTGTGTGCTATCCCCCACCCTCTTTGGGATATACTTTTCACTTCTACTGAAATATGCCTTTCTTGATCAGGATGATGGTATATACATTCACTCACGCTCAGATGGTGGCCTCTATAATGCTCAGAGATTGAAGGCCAAGACCAAAATTAGCAGGGTACTAATCAGAGAGTTGCTTTTTGCGGATGATGCTGCGATTACGACCCACTCTGAGGAAGAATTACAACATCTACTATCTGCATTCTCCAATGCTTGTTCTGAATTTGGTTTAACAATTAACAAAAAGAAGACACAGATTATGTCACAAGGTGCACATGGTGTACCATCAATCTTTATTGACGACGCCGAACTGGAGATAGTAGACCATTTTACATATCTAGGATCAGAGGTAAATAGCAAATTATCCCTCGATCAGGAAATCAACATCAGGATTGGCAAGGCAGCAACAACAATGAACATGTTAGCAAAAAGAGTCTGGGAGAACAGGAAGCTTACTGCCAAAACAAAAGTCCTCGTCTACCAAGCCTGTGTCCTTAGTACTCTTCTTTATGGCAGTGAAACCTGGACAACTTACTCACGCCAAGAGAAACGTTTAAACAGCTTTCATATGCGGTGTCTGCGAAGAATACTTGGTATTAAGTGGCAAGACAAAATCACAAATACTGAAGTATTGGAAAGATCAGGTTGTGTGACGGTGTATTCCATGCTCAGTCTTCGTAGACTTAGATGGATAGGACACGTTAGGAGGATGGATGATGGTAGAATACCAAAGGACATCTTTTTTGGTGAATTACAGACGGGTAGGAGATCTCAGGGTCGGCCTCTCCTACGATACAAAGATGTGTGTAAGCGGGACATGATTGATACAGGCATTGATAATGCACATTGGGAGCACGTCGCCGCCGAACGTGTTGCATGGAGGGCAACTATCAGAAACGGAATAAAGACAAAGGAGAAAATGATTGCAGATAAAGCACACACAGAGCGTGAGAGACGTAAGATGATGCAAAATGGTGGAAGTGACCATGTTTTCACATGCACCTACTGTGGGCAAACATTTGCAGCAAGAATTGGCCTTACCAGCCACACTCGCCACCGCCATGGATCGTAGTTATTAAGCCTTTTTAAAGCACAATGTACCAAACTATCGTCTGTCAAGACGGAAAGGTGCCAATGAATATATATATATATATATATATATATATATATATATATATATATATATATATATATATATATATATATATATATATATATATATATATATATATATGTGTGTATATATATATATATATATATATATATATATATATAGTTTAGTTTTACGGTCAGGTCTTAGTCAGATATGACTGAGCTACCGTATGACAGTAGACGGTACTACCTGCTTTCTGTCAGCGCCGGATGTTGGGCGGCGCTTACCAAACCCGACACCCCACATTGTGCCAACGGCTTCGGGCGGAAGAGCGCAATTGGGAGGGTACAAGCCTTATCCTGGTGCGAGGAAATGCAACCCAAAGACAAAATAAGTCATGGCAGAGCAGACCAGGCAATAAGCCTTGTTTGGCAGCTGGTCTAGGATCGAAGCTCCGACAGGCGGACAGTTAGAGCATTGCTTTGCTGATCCGGCAGCTTCTGCAGGTTGTCTTGTTCCAGATGTATAGGTGTTAACTTTCCTCTGGAGTGAACTAGGAAGGCCGAGAGAGGGATCATGCTGCATGGGCAACACATGGTTTCTTTATTTTGGCCCAGGCTTTGTGCTATGGAGAGGCAATAACTCCATCCCTAGTCTTAACCGGTCTCGGAATCAAAGCGAGAGGCAACTGTTACGGGTTATAAGTCCTTGTCAGTTGGCGTAGACATGTGGCGCCACGCGTTGCCTCTGACGGTGGGAGACACCTACAGGTGTCACTGATCAGCTACCGCCCGCTTCAAGCTGGGCAGCCCCCGGCAAATTGGGTGCTGATCCGCCACAGCCTGCCTGCTTCAATGGGTGCTTGGGGCTAGGACAAAATCTGAATCGTAGGCTGTAAAACCAATGCACCAGGTACTAATAAAAAGAATAATAGAAACATCAAGCTACGGCTTGCAACCTGGAACGTGAGAACCATGTGTCCAAGATTTTCCATTGACATGACAAATATTGACGATGTGAGAAGAACGGCTGTGATTGATGCTGAACTCAATCGTCTTAACATTGATATTGCTGGCCTGCAGGAGACTCGTCCTCGCTGAGGAAGGGTCACTCAGGGAATTGGAAGGGAAGAGGGCAGGCAGAAAAAAGGCAACATGGTGTGGGCTTTACAGTGAAGAATTCGCTACTGGGAATGATTGATATCCCAGCTGGAGGTAATGAAAGATTATTATCACTGCGCTTGGCAACCACTTGTGGATTTGCCACCATTCTCACTGCATATGCACCGACACGACATGCATCATCCTCTGATGATGTGAAAGATTCGTTCTATGAGCAGCTAGACTCTGTGATAGGCAGTTCCAAAATCCGACTACATTTATATGCTCGATGATATCACTGCTCGTGTAGGCAAGGACTCGAAGTTCATGGCCAGTGTGCCTTGGAAAATACAACATCGGTCGCATGAATGAAAATGGGCAAAGGCTGCTGGAGCATTGCACTAGAAATGACCTATGTATTACAAACTCCTTTTTTTAAAACAACAGAGCTGCATAAGGTGACATGGAAACATCCAAGATCCGGCCATTGGCATCAGCTGGACTTCATTATCACACGGAGACAACATCTGAACCATACATCATTAACTCGAAGTTACCACAGTGCTGACTGTGATACAGATCATTCTTTGGTTGTTGCAAGGGTTAGAATGAGACCAACGAGAATCTACACAGCTAAACACAAGTCTAGCCCCAGGATTAATATTATTAACACTCACGATCCTGGAAAGAGCTTTGAATTTCAACAGCAACTTGAAGACGCTTTCAATGATACATCAGAAAATTGTATGGTAAATGATAAATGGAGTAAACTTAAGGAAACTATAAAACAGCGGTAGGGGTTTACGGCACTGTGGATCATAAGAGGCAGGACTGGTTTGTGGCAAACAGCGAGACTCTGCAGCCCTTGATTGATAAGAAGAAGAAAGCTCTCTTACGAAACAAGTAAAGACCAACGCGTAACACTCTGAGTGAGCTAAGGCAAGCTAGGAAGGATGTGCAAAAGGCTGCCAGGCAGTGTGCAAATGATTATTGGATCAAGTTATGTGAGTCCATTCAAATGCACAGGATTTCAAAGATTCAAACATCATAACGCTGTAAAAGAACAAGGGCGATCGGAGCGACTGTAACAACTATAGGGGTATCTCACTTCTGTGTATTGTTGGGAAAGTATTTGCCAGAATTGTCCTGCGCAGACTTCAAGTCCTGGGAGATCAAGTCTACCCCGAATCACAGTGCGGCTTCCGTCAGAACCGGTCTACCATTGATATGATATTCTCATTGCGACAGATGCAAGAAAAATGCCGGGAACAAAATCAGCCACTGCTTATTGCCTTCATCGACCTCACAAAGGCATTCGATTTGGTCAGTCGTGAGAGTCTATTCAAAGCACTAAAGAAGATTGGCTGCCCACCAACTCTTCTGTCCATTGTGGAATCGTTCCACACAGGCATGAAGGATATAATCAAGTTTGATGGCTAAACTTCAGAAGAGTTTGAGATTAAGAGTGGAGTTAAGCAAGTTTGTGTACTATCCCCCACCCTCTTTGGGATATACTTTTCACTTCTACTGAAATATGCCTTTCATGATCAGGATGACGGTATATACATTCACTCACGCTCAGATGGTGGCCTCTATAATGCTCAGAGATTGAAGGCCAAGACCAAAATTAGGAGGATACTAATCAGAGAGTTGCTTTTTGCGGATGATGCTGCGATTACGACCCACTCTGAGGAAGAATTACAACATCTACTATCTGCATTCTCCAATGCTTGTTCTGAATTTGGTTTAACAATTAACAAAAAGAAGACACAGATTATGTCACAAGGTGCACATGGTGTACCATCAATCTTTATTGACGACGCCGAACTGGAGATAGTAGACCATTTTACATATCTAGGATCAGAGGTAAATAGCAAATTATCCCTCGATCAGGAAATCAACATCAGGATTGGCAAGGCAGCAACAACAATGAACATGTTAGCAAAAAGAGTCTGGGAGAACAGGAAGCTTACTGCCAAAACAAAAGTCCTCGTCTACCAAGCCTGTGTCCTTAGTACTCTTCTTTATGGCAGTGAAACCTGGACAACTTACTCACGTTTAAACAGCTTTCATATGCGGTGTCTGCGAAGAATACTTGGTATTAAGTGGCAAGACAAAATCACAAATACTGAAGTATTGGAAAGATCAGGTTGTGTGACGGTGTATTCCATGCTCAGTCTTCGTAGACTTAGATGGATAGGACATGTTAGGAGGATGGATGATGGTAGAATACCAAAGGACATCTTTTTTGATGAATTACAGACGGGTAGGAGATCTCAGGGTCGGCCTCTACTACGATACAAAGATGTGTGTAAGCGGGACATGATTGATACAGGCATAGATAATGCACATTGGGAGCAAGTCGCCGCTGAACGTGTTGCATGGAGGGCAAACATCAGAAATGGAATAAAGACAAAAGAGAAAATGATTGCAGATAAAGCACACACAGAGCGTGAGAGACGTAAGATGGTGCACAATGGTGGAAATGACCATGTTTTCACATGCATCTACTGTGGGCAAACATTTGCAAGAATTGGCCTTACCAGCCACACTCGCCACCGCCATGGTTCGTAGTTATTAAGCCTTTTTGAAGCACAATGTACCAAATTATCGTCTGTCAAGACGGAAAGGTGTCAATGAATAGTAGTAGTAGTAGTAGTAGTAGTAGTAGTAGTAGTAGTAGTAGTAGTAGTAGTAGTAGTAGTAGTAGTAGTAGTAGTAGTAGTAGTAGTAGTAGTAGTAGTAGTAGTAGTAGTAGTAGTAGTAGCAAAATTAGTAGTAGTTCTAGTAGTTGTAGTAGTAGTGGTTGTAGTAGTAGTAGTAGTAGTAGTAGTAGTAGTAGTAGTAGTAGTAGTAGTAGTAGTAGTAGTAGTAGTAGTAGTAGTAGTATAGTAGTAGTAGTAGTAGTAGTAGTAGTAGTAGTAGTAGTAGTAGTAGTAGTAGTAGTAGTAGTAGTAGTAGTAGTAGTAGTAGTAGTAGTAGTAGTAGTAGTAGTAGTAGTAGTAGTAGTAGTAGTAGTAGTAGTTGTTGTTGATTGTTGGTGTGGTGGTGGTGGTGGTTTCAGTAGTAGCAGTTGTGTTATTATTATTGTTGTCAGTAGTAGTAGTAGTAGTAGTAGTAGTAGTAGTAGTAGTAGTAGTAGTAGTAGTAGTAGTAGTAGTAGTAGTAGTAGTAGTAGTAGGAGGAGGAGGAGGAGGAGGAGGAAGAGGAGGAGCAGGAGGAGGAGCAGGAGGAGGAGAAACAGGAATGAATGAATTTTAAAAAGACAGGAGTATCGCACGCAATGGAAGAGACCCAGCTCTAACAGTTTCATGTCCCCAAAGTTGATGAAGATAACATATGAAGATGTTTACAATCGTGATTGAGTTATGAGTTCTCTGTCAGGTGCAATGCGCCGTTGACAGCAATGATCACATTAGCTGTTGGTATGATGGGAAGAGAGATAAGAGAGATAAGGGTAAGGGGACTCCATGGAAAGATAAGGTTAACATTGCCGTATGACATCTAGTTAATGGAGATGTGCACTACGGCCTTAATCTGATCAGTGTTTGACTTAAGGGCTCATTAATCTTCTGAATCACATATGCTTGTTACATGTTTTACATTGTACAATTTACAGCGCCTGTTCTCTTAGATTTGTGGAATATAATGAATGTGGTATTAAATACTAAGTTTATAGACAATGATAGTTAATTTAAACTAGGAAAATTAATGTGCTAAAATCTTTTTCTTCTTCTTCATCATTCCGAGCCATTGAGGTTCTTTGCTGCAGATACAATCCGTCTCCATTCGTCTCTCTGGTTGACCTTCTCTTGCCAGTCGTTGATTCCAAGTGCTTGTAGGTCTGTATATATATTATCTCTCCACCGTCTTCTTGGTCTACCTCAGTGCTCTACGAGTGTAAGCCAGTTTTGCTCCCCTATTATCTTCCATTCTTTCTATATGCCCCAGCTATTGCAGTCTAATGTGCTAAAATAGAACTAAATTATGGTATCGTGATGGCAATGTGAAATAATCATCTACTTTAATTGTGATCAAAATTATTATAGATGTTTTATTAAAAGCTGAGTTTAAGTGGATGTCAGTAATAAATGTTTGGATAATGTGGTAAATTTGAAGATATACGCAATTGGAATTTGTTGGACAAACGTGAAACTTAATAAATAAACAACGATGGTGTTAGAGTAAGTAGATATACGTATTATATTTTCATGTTGTCCCCTAACTTATGTTGTGTGTAGTTAATACTGAGTTTCGCTTTATATACTTTTATGTGATAACGAGATTATTATCATGCACATTGCCGATAGGCGTGGGCGGTCATGTTTCGCCGTCTCACGATCGCCAAAGTCGTAGGTCAGCTCTGCGTTTTTGTCTCGATTATGTCATGTGGTCAAACCAACTAGATATTTTACCTGCCTGACACCTTCTTGTTCTTTTCTCCCTCTATCTTGCCAGTTGTCACCAAGTTTTCCAGTTTATTTCTTTTTATAACTTACTCAAGAAATCTTGACTGTCTACGCCTAATGTCTCTAAACAGATTACGGTTCTCATCATTGTTTCTTGTAGGACTTGCTCATTAGTTATTCTGTCTGTCCATGGCATTCTTTGCAATTTGATCAGAAACCACATTTCCAACGCCAACTCCACAGGGTTTGTAATCTAATGGTGCGGGTGTAGGGCAAAACTGTCTCTGTTCTGCATATGTTGGACGCTCTTACAGCAAATCTTTATCTGCCATTTTACCAGTTTCATAGTTACGATCATCAGTGTCTCCTATCTCTGTTTAGTTTATTAAACATATGGTAGTTTAGCCCGTTTTGATTTGTCCTATCCGGATGCTAGTCGCTGCTGGTTGACACACATACATGTATCAAAGTATGCCCATGCATCCAATGGAGGTAAAACTAGGCCAGCTGACACTGTGAAATATATGGTGTATTTTAATTGACTATGCAGTGTTTGAAAACATTGCCGGTCCAATTTTTGTATTCACCCTCTGCAAAGTTCATGCAACATAATAGGTAAATAGAAAACTTGGACCAGCAATATTTTCAAACACTGCACAGTCATTAAAATTACACCCTGTATAAAGGAAATTTTTACACGCTTTAAGCCACATTTGGTATATTCTGCTAGAACCATATTTTTATAGAACAATCGGGAGTGATGTGATCAGCACCACACAGGCCGCCTTTATTTCTCAAGATATTTCCTGGTGTCCATTGTATCCTGGGTCGGTCTGAGAGCCCATTTCAATTATGAAAATCCGCCTCGATACGGATTCAAACCCATGACCACGGGGACTAAATGGTTAGCGTCTAACTACTATGCTAACGCCTCCTTCTTGGTACATGGTGACAGACCCATACGTTTAGACCGACCGACGCACAAAGTGCTGATGTTGTGGCGTTCTTTCTATTCATTACGCTACAGCGGCCCCATTAGTGTATCAATCAATCATGTGCGGTCTCCACGGTGTAAATTAGCAGCAATTGATCCACAACAGTGTCTCTCGCCTTGATTGTACTTTCTGTCAGACTGCTGTTCGCCCATCTCTTGATGTTATCTTCCCACTTGTATCGTTGTCTACATCTTGCTCGCTTGCCCTTACCCTTAAGTATGGTTTTTATAAGCGTGGTATGTCTTTAAAGTAACCGAAATATTTCATTTGCCTCCTCTTGAATTATTTCATGAGCTTTCTTTTTATTCTCAATTTCTCCGGATTCCCTGTATTTGATTGGTTTGTTTTCACGAAAAACGACATATTCTTCTCTATAACCACATTTCTGGGGCCTCTATTCGACTTTCTGGTAGCTTGTTCGCTTCCCAGGTTTCTGCGACATATAGTAGTGTTGAATATACATAACATTTGACAATTCTTATTTTTTAATGCGCTGTTAATCTAAATGTAGCGTTGTTAGCGGATTTCCTGCCAAACAAAAAGTGGGTTTGGACCAAACAAAAATGAATGGCGGAAAATAGGAAGTAGGGGTGTGTCACAGTTATGACTTACAAGTTGTTACTATATTAGTAGACATGTTGTATTATATATCAATGTAAATGGGACTGCATATGGAAAACTACTGTATATAAGCCCATGGCAGATAGTGGAAGTCGCTTAAGATTAATAATCATCCCATGGCTCGTAATCAGTTAATCTAATCTGGTGTTCAGTACCCTACTATAAATGCACATATTTAAATCATTCTCCAGAATCGGCAGCGTGTTCTCATCTCTAACAACAGTAGTGTTCGACAGAGGCGCACGAGACGACGACACGGTGGACCGGTTAAACCACATGGTTATGTACGGCCTGCTGGTCTTCCTGGGTGTGGCTTCTGGAACCAGGCAGTACGTGGGGACAGCAATTTACTGCTGGTCGCCGCCCGAGTTTACCGAGAAAATCCACAGACGTTACGTACACCATTACTGCTGGGTCAGCTCCATGTACCACGTCCCATTTGACGAATTTGTGCCTGCTGCAGAACACGACAGGTAACCGCTCTATCTTCTGCCTGTCGGGTAGTCAGTTCGACCAGGGAGAGCTATGCGGAATTTTTTTTTTTTTTTACATGTAGCCAATATTAGGACGTCTGTGGCTTTGGGGAATTGAATGCAGCATCACAATCCCAGCATACAGGCTTCGGAATCAGACGTTGTTTTGTGTTGTTTTTGACAACGGTATGAGTGTCGGCAACTTATAAAGCAAGAGTAGAGCTTAGGGCGACTGCCTTAGCAACAACAAAAAAATCGACTTATTTTTAATTGAAGTAACCTTTATTGCAATGCATGTCGAGGTATTCACTAGACTTTTTTGCTAAAAGTTGTGTCCTTTACGGCAAGTTACAATAAATACCAACACTTAATAGATGTTTGTTATTTACTAAACAATGTTACGTTACGCTCAATAGTTTGCTATTGTCGGAATGGCTGACACTCATACCAGCGAAATAGACGCAAGGCAACTTGCTTCCCAAATCACCCACAGCTGATTTCGAACCCTGACCCGGTGTGTCGGGGAACCTTAAAACTGCTGTCACTAACCCCAAAACCACGGACGTTGACGCATCTGTGCTAGAGAGGTATACAATTAGATGTGAAGCACTCCGCTTGAGAAAGGGGCGAAGAGGACGGAGATGTAAACTCTGGGCATGAAAGTATCATCACTGGGGAGTTGGACGCGGAACAGGCAATGCCAAATAGGTGATGTCTCCTGCTGAATGTCTAATTTAGAAGAACTACTCACACACATACACGCACTCGCGGACGCGCACACATACACACGCGTACGCATACGCATGCACGCGCTCAGACACACACACACACACGCGCATACACACACACGCACGAGAGAGAGAGAGAGACAGAGAGAGAGAGAGACAGAGAGAGAGAGACAGAGAGAGACAGAGAGAGACAGAGAGAGAGACAGAGACAGAGAGAGACAGAGAGAGAGAGACAGAGAGAGACAGAGAGAGAGAGACAGAGAGAGACAGAGACAGAGAGAGACAGAGAGAGAGAGACAGAGAGAGACAGAGAGAGACAGAGAGAGAGAGAGAGAGAGAGAGAGAGAGAGAGAGCGAGAGAGAGAGAGAGAGAGAGATGTGGGCTTTTGATAAACTCACGTGTAGGTCGTGTTCTGTGTTGGTGATGTTGTAAACAATGATGAATGTAAGAAGTATAAGCAATATTATAACCTATCGATGCAGAAGCAATGTAAGCAATTTGACGCCCTTGTAATGTAAGCAATGTTACCCCCTTGTTATATAAGCAATGTTAACTCCTTGTAATGTAAGAAGTGTTACATCTTTGTAATATAAACAATGTTCTTCTTCTTCAGCGTTCCGAGCCATTGAGGTTCTTTTGCTGCAGATACAATCCTTCTCCATTCGTCTCTCTGGTGGACCTTCTCTTGCCAGTCGTTGATTCCAAGTGCTTGTAGGTCTGTATATATATTATTTCTCCACCGTCTTCTTGGTCTACCTCGGGGTCTACGGTAATTTATTTCCTGAGTGTAAGCGAGTTTTGTTTCCCTATTATCTTCCATTCTTTCTATATGCCCCAGCCATTGTAGTCTATTAGCCTTCATGATACCAGTGATTAACGGGGACTTAAACAGATCATACATGTCTTTGTTACTTCTTCTTTTCCACTCTCCACTTTGTGTATCCCTAATGGGTCCAAAAATGCGTCTTAAAATTTTGTTCTCAAAGGTTTGTAACAAGGCTTCGTCTCCTTTCGTTGTACTCCAGGTTTCAGAGCCATACAGCACAACTGGTCTGATCAGTGTTTTGTATATTGTGATTTTGGTGTTACGAGATAGCGCATTTGATTTTAGTAGATGTTGTAGTGCATAGTATATCTTATTTCCAGAGTTGATTCTAGTTTGTATTTCTTCCCTTATGATGTTGGAGCAGTTGAAGATTGTACCCAGGTATTTGTATGTTTCCGTTCTTTTAATGGTCATATTATCTATTTGTATGTGGCCAGAGTTTTAGCCATTCCGTCTCTTGAAATTACCATATATTCTGTCTTATCTTGGTTGATAACCAGCCCCATCTGTTGGGCTTTTTCCTTTAAGTGAGTCAATATTTCCAATGTCTTTTGTTCACTTTGCCCTATAATATCTATATCATCTGCATAACCAAGCAGCTTGGATGTTCCTCCAATATCACATTCCTCCTTTACCTTCCTTACAACTTTCTCTAGAGCCAGATTGAAAAGTAGCGTCGATAGTGCATCACCCTGTTTCAAGCCAGATGTTATTTGGAAAGGGTCTGATTTCCTGCCTTTATATGTTACTATATTATAAGTATCTTCCATGCATAGTCTGGTCATGTTGATTAACTTCCTTGGTATTCCAAATTCCTGCATAGCATTCCATAGACTATTCCTATGGACACTATCATAAGCCTTTTTAAAATCCACAAAAATGTTATGGAGATCTCTTTTATATTCCCAATTTTTCTCGGCTATTTGTCGTAAGATAAATATCTGATCTATTGTTGATCTGTTTTGTCTAAAACCCGCCTGGTAGTCACCTAATATGTCTTCTGAATATGGTTTTAGTCTATTTAGTAATACTGCGGATAGTATCTTATAGCTTGTGGACAGTAGTGATATTCCTCTATAATTTTCACATTGGAACGTGTCTCCTTTCTTAAAGATAGGTATCAATAATGACTCTTTCCAGTCATGGGGTAATTCTTCTGTCCTCCAGATTTTTATTATTAGTTCGTATAGCTTTAGATGTAATGCATGGCCACCTGCCTTTATAAATTCAGTAGCAATTCCATCAGTCCCAGTTGCCTTATTGTTTTTAAGTCGTGTGATTACATATAGGATTTCTTCAAATGTAGGTTCTTCAATTTGTGGTTCACATGTTAGAACCTCTTCCTGTGGGAAAGTGTTACTTGGAGCTTCACAATTTAGTAATTCAACATAATATTTTTTCCATGTGTTGCACATTTCCTCATTGGTATTTATCATATTCCCATTTTTGTCTTTTAAACCATATGTGTTTTGTTAGCGTCCTCGTTTCATTGACTTCAGTTCTTTAAAAAAAACTTTCTGGATTCATTTTTCTGGTGATTTGTTTCCATATCTTTGATTATATTACTTATATATTCTCGCTTCTGCTGTCGAACTATTTTTGTAGCCTCTTTACATTCATTTCTATAACGCTCTTCCTTTTGGATGTTGTTGATGTCATTTAACCATAAATGTCTGGCATTCTTCTTCCTAATGACTGCTTCTTCACATTTTTGATTGAACCATCTGTTCTTTCTATGCGTGGTTAACACACCGAGACATTCTTCTGCGGTAGATTGAATTGTATTCTTGATGTTCAACCAAGTTTGGTCAACGCTTTCCTCCAAAGGGTTTTGCAGAGTTTCAAGTTTACATTTTATTTCATCTGTAAATTTCTCTTTGACTGTAATGTCTTGTAGTTAAATAAACATTGTTACATCCTTTAAATATAAGCAATGTTACCCTTGAAATATAAGTAATGTTACATTCTTGTGTGTAACGTATAAATGGAGACTAGAACATTTATAATATTAAGACAGGTGCCGAGAAGAGATACTTTATAAACTGCATCCATTAATTAGTGGATACTATCGCTAATAATACTAATTGTACTAATAATAATAATTGTAACAGCAACAACAATACCGACAATAACACCACCACCACCACCAACAACAACAACAGCCGCAACATTAACAACAGTAACTGCAGCAACAACAAAAATAACAACAGTAACAGCAACAATAATAACAATAGTAGCAGCAATAACAGCAGCGGCATCAACAACAATCAAAATAGCATCAACAACAACAAGAAAGCCTACAACATTAACAACAAAAACAACAATAATAACAACAGAAGCAGCAGCAGCTGCTGCTGCAAACACAAGAGTAGCCGCAGCAAAAGCAACAACAACAACAACATCACAAGCGGCATAAGCTACAGTAGTAGCAGTAACAACAATAACATCAGCAATAGAAACAAGAACATCAGCAACAACAATATTAATAATAAGTCTGTCATTGCTGCCTATACAGTCCATCCGCCATTAACAGTGCAGGTTATGGTTTTCTGTTAAGCCCCAACAGAAAAACATCCATCACCTTATGAACCCAGGCTTCCTGAATAGTAACACGGTATTCAGGTATTCTATCCACTCGACCAGACGCTAATAATAATAATAATAATAATAATAATAATAATAATAATAATAATAATAATAATAATAATAATAATAATAATAATAAATAATAATAATAATAATAGCCGGCTCCATGGCCGAGGGGTTAGCAGCTTTCTCCGCTAACCCCGAATACTCTCGTCACGTGACGCGACGAGAATTAGCAGTGGTTCAAATCGCAAAAGTGACTTATGAGAGTATGGAGCCGGTCGCTCAGAAAGTCGTGGCGTGCTGATGAGCGTAATCTAGCCTAGGAATCAACATACAGCTGAAAGATGCTGGTGTTGACCGCAATATCCTGAAACAGGATGGAAACGCGGGAAAAAAAAAAAAAAAAAAAAAAAAAAAAAAAAAAAAAAAAATAATAATAATAAAACTGTCGGATTCTGCTTAATCCTCTAGGTATTTCAATGACGTCAATTACTACAAAATGATTGTAGCGTTGTTCCTACTCCTGGCTGTTCTCTTCCGAGTCCCTCAACTTCTTTGGAAAGGGCTCAACCGAGCCTCGGATGCAAACATGGAGTTGCTCGTAGGTAAGACCAGGCATTCTCACATCATTAATATAATGAATGAATCACCAACAAACCAGAAGTGGAATATAAGCTTCACCAGAACACGATCACAAGTTACACTTGAATAATCACGTCTTCAACATTCTTGTTTTTTACATTCATATTAATAGGCGGTGTTTTGGACATATGGACAATATTGTATTGGCAAGACGTTTGCCTACCGACCTGGTTGTCATGGATTCGAATCCGCATCGAGCGGACTTTTAAAATTCACCTAGGCTTCCAAGTTCACCCAGTCTAAAATAGGTGCTAGGATTTTTTGCCCTCGCTCGATCTCTTTGAACTCAAGCGTAGTCCTTACAAGCTACTTCTAGTAGCACTGTACTGACTTTTGCGTGTGGATTAACTTTCCCTATTACCATTGTTCATCGCCAACAGACGAACCCATTCCGACCTCAAATGTACTTGTAAATACCGTCCCCAAGTCAAGGACGAGAAGTCAGCATCTTAGTCCAGCTGACCGGTGTAGGGGTTGAACGCCCTAACTCAGAATCATCTTATTGGATTACCAGGAAATGTCTTGGAGAGTAAAGGCAGACGGCGTGATACTGATCTGTGAATGCATTTTGCGTAATGTATACTACGGACAATCGTCCGTGCTGAGCACTTATGGGAATGTCCTGAGTGCAGTGATGTCGGTTCTTAACTCAACAAATCAACTCGTCCGTGCTGAAATTTGCTGAGGCTGCCGCCATACACCATTGGAACCACCGTTGTGTAAACAGAACGACATAGTTGTCAATTTTCTGATGTCTTGAAACACAGGCGGCAACCCTGGAGTATTAGCGATTAAGTATGTTGTGTATCTCAGCCATACATATTATCCATCTGTTTCCTTCATCTTATTTAGTTACATTGTATGCACCTGATGAAATACATCGAAAAATGTCCGCAGTTATTTGTGTGCAATATGTTTTTGTGACATTACAGAACATTCCTACAAACTCGTTTCTAATTACTACATTATTCTGAATAGAGGGTATTCGATCATGTACGTGTTACTGTCATGCGTAAGTAAAGGGGCACTATCATGTTCGTGTTACTGTCATAAATAAAGGGACTTGATTGTGTATGTGTTACTGTCATAAGTAACTGAAGTAAAGAGACTCGATAATGTACATGTTGCTGTCATAAGTAAAGTAAAGGGACACTATCATGTTCGTGTTACTGCCATCAATAAAGTAAAGGGACTCGATAATGTACGCATTACTGCCATAAGTAAGTAAAGTAAAGGGACTCGATAATGTACGCGTTACTGTCATAAGTAATTAAAGTAAAGGGACTCGATAATGTACGCGTTACTGTCATAAGTAACTAGAGTAAAGAACCATCAATCAACACTTTGGGATGTGCCCATCCAGCTGGATTTAATACTGTCATAGATGTAATTGTTTAACTCTGCAGACTCGCATGAAATGCTTGGCTGGCTCCTTGCCGTCTTGACAGACGATAGTTTGTTACATTCAACTTCATAAAAGACATAATAACTACACCCCATGGAGGTAGATGACTGAACATGTAGGGGCCGCCATCTGAGGGTGTGTGAAAGGATATACCACCAACCTGATCTTGAAAGACATATTTCAATAAAAAATATGTTCTTGTTTACATCGTGTATTTTCAGGAATGACGACTGAAACTGTTTTCATGGACCAGAATGTGAGGGACGAACAGCTGCGTCGAGTGGCAGAATATTTCCATCGATGGGTCACCGTGGGCAAGCCAACTTCCAGGTTCATACATTAAGTATTGTAGAGATAAGAAGCGATAAACTAGGAATATTAGCGTTTGATTTAATTTGTGGAGGGAAAATATTAATAAATATCGCTCCGTCCGTCCGTCCGTCCGTCCGTCCGTCCGTCCGTCCGTCCGTCTGTCTGTCTGTCTGTCTGTCTGTCTGTCTGTCCATCTGTCTATGTATTGTCTATCAGTCTGTTGGTCCCTATGTTGCCTGGTGGTCAGTATGTGCGTGTCTGTTTATTAGCATGTATGTCCTTCGGCTTCCCTGTCTGCCAGACCGCCTTCCTGCCAGTCTGTCTGTTCACCTACGTGCCTTTCTCTCCGCTAGCCTCTCTGTCCGCCCATCTGTCTGTCTACCAACGTGCCCCCCCCCCCCCCCGAGAGGTGGTATCTGACAGGAGTGTGACCTACAGGTCGTATGCATATTTAATCTGTGTGTTGCACAGTTGAGGAAACTTCCGGTAAACTGGCTACGATATAGCAGTGTTTTCTTCGGAGGACGTTTTTTTTTTCTTTTCTCTGGGGAGGATGTGCTATTCTTTAGTATTCGTTTTTGGAAGTTGTTCAAAAGAAACCTTCTTCTTCTTCTTCTTCTCAAGTTTCGCGACGAAAGGCTGAAGATTTCACAAGACAATGGCTACGGTCACCGGCCAATATGGTCACTGCAAGGAAGGAAAGCATCGGCAAACTACCCCAGATTAATTACAGGCACATTGAGGGTAAAGTTAAAGGAAGTCAAGAATACAACATTAAACACGTAATGTGATTTGTGCACATTGAAAAATTACAAAGAAATACAAGACAATTTTAACATAGAAGTAAAGAATAAATATGACATATTGTCTGATCTAGAGATCCTATTTCAAGATGTAGATGACCAATGGGCAATGTTGAAGAATTCAGTCAGTTTGGCTGCAGAAAGAACTGTTCCAAAATTAAAGAAAGTAGGTCGTATGAAATGGATGACTGAAGAAATTTTACAACTAATAGAAACAAGAAGACACTACAAAAATAATCCTACCAAATATGAAGAAATTCACAGAAAAGTCAGAACATTATGTAAGGAGGCAAAAGAAGCATGGCTTGAGAAAAATTGCATAGAAATTTAAAAACAATATAACAGTAAAAATACAAAATTAATGCACGAAAGAATCCAGGAGCTTACTAATCAAAGAATACACACATTAGCAGGCTGCCTACAAATAAAAGATGGAAAAATCATAATAGAAAAAGATCAGATTTTACATGTATGCTCAGATTATGTGAAAAAACCTTTATGATGATAACAGAGAAAAAGAGTATGATATTCGAAATAATAATGAAGGACCATCAACTTTGAAGATGGAGGTTCATAATGCTCTTAGCCATATGAAAACTGGCAAGACCCCCGGTTCAGACAACATCACAACAGACATTATTAATGCTTTAGAAGAATATGGAATAGGTCAAGTTACCAGAATGCCGAATACAAAATATGATTCTAGAGACCTCGTGAATTATGTAATTCTGTATTTACTGCAATCCCAAAGTAATCAGGGGCCTTGGAATGTGGTCAACATGGAGCAATTAGTATAATGAGTCACATCACGAAGATTTTGCTAAGAAGTATCATGCAAAGAGTTAGGAAGAAAATGCAACCTGAAATAGGAGAAGAACAATGTGGGTTTGTAGAAGGCAAGGGTACAGTAAATGATGTGTATATGCTGAGAACAGTAATTGAATGTTCTATAGAAGTAAATCAGTTTCCGTGGCGAAGTGGTTACGGACGCGATTCGTAATCCCGTATACCTGAGTCGAAACACAGCGGTGCTGGTTTTTTTTCGAAAAAAGGTGTCGGTGCTCGTCGTTCAGAAAGCAACGGCAAACTAATTAATTTAGTTGCATGTCCTTCACATGACGTAGCAGTCAACCCCAGCATATTCGCTGTTCGTGATTCCTGGGCAAGTTGTACGTTCAGTAAAACTTGTCCAGGAATCACGAACAGCCAAAAATGCTGGGGTTGACTGCTACGTCCTGTGAAGGACATGCAACTAAATAGAAGTAAACAAAGATCTAAACCTTTGCTTTATTGACTACACAAAGGCTTTTGATAAAGTGAGATATCTCGACATGATAAGGGTGCTTGAAGATCTACAAATTGATGGAAAAGACCTTAGACTTGTAAAAAACATATATTGGAAACAACAAGCTGCCATAAAAATTTATAATGAAGTGGGTCAATATCAGCGTATTAAGAGAGGTGTGAGACAGGGATGTGTAATGTCTCCAGATCTGTTTTCCCTGTGCAGTGAAAATATTTTCAGAAATATAGAAGATATGGAAGGAATCATCATTGGGGGACGATAGATCAATAACATTAGATATGCAGATGATACAGTCTTGATTTCAGACAATGAGCAGGATCTGCAAAATTTAGTAGATGCGGTTATTGCACACAGTGAACAACTAGGGTTAGAATTGAATTGTAAGAAGACATAGATTATAGTCGTCACTGGGACGAAGGAAATACCACAATGCAATATACAAGTAAATCGACATATTCTTAAACAAGTGAATCGGTACAGTTATCTTGGAACAGTCATAACATCTGAGACCAAGGGAAAGGCCGAGAAGTAAATACCTGGATGTTTGGCCACGTGGTATGGTCGAGACAGAAACACGGAGCTGATCCTTGGCTGTGGTGATCGAGTGAGATGGCGAAACATGACCGCCCACCCTTATCGGCGTGGCACATGATGGATGGATGCACAAAAAAGCTGATATTCCAGGGTCGATGCTCGTACTGATGAAGACATGTCTTATTCTCCACGTGGGACATACTTGACAGAAACTAGTCTGGCTAAACAAGGCCGGATCCACCATGGTATGTGCTGTGAACAATGTTCTATGGAACATACAGAACATGGCCAAAGCAATATTAATAAGTCTGGCAAAAGACTTTATGTACAGATCGTTTGAAAGCATTAGATACTGAAGACGTTACATTACATTTATTCATTTTGTGTTTCTTTACAGAAACTCAATCTGTGATCTCTTTGGGCGAATACTAACCAATGTATTCTGTAGAGGGAGACAATCTGGATACAACCTCGTTTACAGTTACCTACTGGTTAAATCCCTCTATCTCCTCAACGTCATCGGCCAGTTCTGTATCATTTCTGCTTTTCTCAAGACCAACTACTGGATGTTCGGAATCAACGCTATGAAGTCATATATGAGATACGGCCAATGGGAAGACGAATACAACTTCCCCAGGGTGACCCATTGCGATGTGAAAATCCGACAACTGGAGAATACACACACCTTCACAGTACAGTGTGTCCTGGCCATTAATCTCTTCTTGGAGAAGATGTTCCTTTTGTTGTGGTTTTCTTTAGTACTTATGTTATTCATAAACTCGATTAGTCTTCTGAAGTGGCTGTTTCAGCTTGCAGTAGAATCAAGGAGCGTGCTTTTTCTGTGGAAATATTTCGGACATATCGTGTCAGGGCGTCAGGCAAAGTTTAAGAATCGCAGGAATTGTATGTTCCTGTTAAGACAATACCTGAAGGCTGACGGACTATTTCTTATTAGAATGATTTCCGTTAATACAACAGATATGTTGACGTGTGACCTTGCACGACAGATCTGGATGAGGTATAAAACATCGCTCGAAGAAGGCTCCATCAAAGTTGCCAGAGAGGGTTCTGAGGTGAATGGAAGCGGAGGACCCATTCTCAAAGATAGTGATAATGAGTAAAGTCAGTGTATTTAACATTTTAGGGAGTGAGTTAGAGACAGATGGGTTAATAGATGGATGAACACACCCATAAATGGATAAATTGATGGATGGGTAATGGATGAATAGATGGATCGATGAATGAATGAATGGATGGATAGATGGATGGATGGATGGATGGATGGATGGATGGACGGATGGATGGATGGATGGATGGATGGATGGATGGATGGATGGATGGATGGATGGGTGGGTGGATGGAAGGACAGATGAATGAATGAATTAATCTATGGATGAATGAAT
The DNA here is from genome assembly GCA_014155875.1 of Cepaea nemoralis. Taxonomy (NCBI): domain Eukaryota; kingdom Metazoa; phylum Mollusca; class Gastropoda; order Stylommatophora; family Helicidae; genus Cepaea; species Cepaea nemoralis. The sequence continues at coordinate 270,722 of JACEFZ010028349.1, forward strand.
GTATAGATTGATGGATGGATGGGAACATAGGTAACCGGTCAGGTTAATAATTAGGTAAGTAAGTAACGTAAAGACCCCTTTAGAGGCTTGAAGTTGCACTACTGAACATACGGTGAGAGACGCACCTTTTGTAGACCAATCGACACTCGGTGGCTGATGTGGCAAGTATTACACCGACCGCCTTTTCTTCCCAAGACATTCACAGGTACCCGTTTTACTTCTAGGGCGACCTGGGAGCTGAAGTCAACTTTAAAATCAGCTTCGGCACGGATTCAAACATAATACAGAAAACTTACATATATATGTTTTCATGTAGAGTTGTTCATATTGAGTTATTCATGTACAGTTTTCCATGTAGAGTTTTTCATGTAGAGTTTTCCATGTAGAGTTTTTCATGTAGAGTTGTCCATGTAGAGTTGTCCATGTAGAGTTTTTCATGTAGAGTTGTCCATGTAGAGTTTTTCATGTAGAGTTTTTCATGTAGAGTTTTCCATGTAGAGTTTTTCATGTAGAATTTTTCATGTAGAGTTTTTCATGTAGAGTTTTTCATGTAGTTGTATCGGAGTGTGTTTGTTGTTTGTGTATGGACGAAGACTTTAGCCACAACGTTCATTTTCTCACGTGAGATGGTGCCTTAATAAAGCTTATTAATTCTACTTCTCGTGTTTGTCGACATATTCAGTGTATTTATACCGGAATAAAAACACAAAACACGAATGAGAAGCTGGACGGAGATAAAACAAACATACAAATACCGGTCAACATTTCGACCTGTCTTCGGCATCGGCACAACAAATGGAAAACAATGAAACATATAGAAAAAATGGACAGCATAATTTAGTTCAGAAAGCAAAGACAAACTACTGAAGGTAAACATGCCAAGAAATCACAAACAATAAAACATGATGGGGTTGACTGCGACGTCCTGTAAAGGATATGAAACTATCTTAACTGATCAGTGTCCAATTCAGAAGACTGCGAACTAACATCTTTTAGGACCCCCTTAATGCTCGACAGCAGCAAACGTCCACTTATTAATTTCATTGTGCATATGTACTAGAGGGTAATGGATACAATCAACATCAGAAAATTGGCGGGGATCCACACACAAAGAAGAGAATAGGCAGGAGCGCAATTGAGAGGGTACAAGCCTTATTCTGGTGCGAGGAAATACAACCTAATGACTACATCTCATGGCAGGGTGGGGCAGACCCTAAGCCTTGGTCGGTAACTGGTCTAGGATCGAAGCTCAGAAAGGCGGACAGTTAGAGCATTACTTTGCTGATCCGGCAGCTTCTGCAGCTTATCTTGTTCCAGATGTATTGATGTTGGTGTTGAAAGGTTGGTTGGCTGATTTGTTTTTATCAAAAGCTTAAACATTCTTTTCATCTCTTTTGATTAAAATCCGTGTACATAATACTTGTGTGTAGTGCGGTATAATACTATAAGGACAAATTGCATACACAATAAAGTGAAGCAAAAACATAAATTGTTAGCAAAACATAAACTGTAGCAAAAGCATAAAGTGTAGCGAAAATATAAACTGCAGCAGTAAAAGTTAGTTGCATGGCCATTAGATGACGTCGCAGTCAACCCCAACATTTATTGGCTATTTGTGATTTGCTAGGCAAGATTTCGCTCAGTAATTTGTCATTATTTTCTGATCGACCGACACTCATCATCATCATCATCATCATCATCATCATCATCATCATCATCATCATCATCATCATCATCATCATCATGTGCCATCCCGGTAAGCGTGGGCGTTCTTGTTTTGCCATCTCACTCGATCACCAGAGTCGTGGATCAGCTCAATGTTCTTGTCTCGATCATACCACGTGGCCAAGCCATACAGATGTATAAGTCCCTGCCCTCCCCTTGCTCTCTTCCCCTCGATCTTGCCAGTTGTCACCAAGTTGTTTATTATTCCTTATTTATTTTTAATTTATTTCTTCTCATAACGTGACCACACAAAAAAAAAAAAACAAACAAAGTAAAAACTGAAGTTGAAAAAAGTGGTGGTGAAAAAACTCTCAAAAACAACCAGAGCTGTTAAACAAGCAAGAAGTACAAGATGTAATTCCTGACGCTGTTAGGATAAGTTAGTTAATTAGTTACATATCCGTTACAGGACGCGGCAGTCAACATCGGCATTTTTGCTGTTATGATCGATTGGCAAGTTTATGTTAAATAGTTTCTGCTTTCTGAACGACCGGTGCCGTTACTATATATATAAAAAAAAAGCCAATGCAAGGCAGTCTGCTGCCAAATCACCCGCAGCTTTGTTTCGAACTCGGGTATACGGGATTACGAACTGCGTCGGTAATACTTTCGCCACGAAGCCGGCGTTAGGATAAGACGATAAGATATAAAATAAAGATTAGATAACATTGACAGCAGAAGGTAAGTAACTCTTGTACGTCAACAAGATTGGCAATAAAAATAACAGATTTGTCTCCCATACCAGATCCACTGAATATGAGACTAATTTCAACGTTTTGAAGCTTACTGGGTTTGAGAGTAGGCCTACATTTTTGGACCAGTCGATACTCAATGAGTAGTGTGATCAATATGACCCCGGCCGTCTTTACTCCCAAAGCTATAGTATGTATTATTATGCCAGGTTGACTCGGGAACCAAGATCTATTAAAAATCGAATTGCCTCAATGACGATACTAATAGACAACCACACAACAAAGCCATCAAGCAAGGCATTCCTTCACCGCGCCTTTCTTATAAGAATGTATCTTTCCAAATAGTAAGGATACAGGCTAAGCCTCGTGGTCGTATGCAGACAAAAAGCTAACATTATTCAATGAAGAAAGGAACACGAAACAGTTATTAGGTTATAAAATGAGAGGAGGGGTATTGTAACACATAGTGACCACTAGAAATATCAGTGGCAGAAGAAGCAGAGGCAGACCGACAGACACTATCTGGATATATATATTCCTTGCAGAACGGCGCAGGCAATCCTAGCATATTATTTGGTTGTTTGTGGTTTCTTGGCAAGTTTACATTCAGTAGTTTGCCACTGATTTCTTAACAACAGACACTCTTATCATTGTATGAAAATCAGTTCAAGGCGGTCTGCTTCCAAATCGCCTGCAGCTGATTTTCGAACGCGGTGTGCGGGATTGCATTAACAGTGCTGATTCCCCCCCCCCCCCCCCCCCCCCCCCCAAATCAAAGCACATACAGATCCGTGTGGAGACATGAACCCTAATGCCGGGGACACGATTATGATTCAGCCTGTAGACGACGTCAACGCTCGTGTTTCACAGTACAAATGACAGTTTTTTTTTTTCGTTTTTTTTTTCATCAGACCGGGATATAACAGATTGAAGAGACACGTACCAATGCTGTGTCTGTTTCACAACTTTCTTGCTTGCTTGTGTTCGCTGGCTGTGAACTCCAGCATGAAGTCCTGTATGTCGGATGAAGGCATCCTGGTGTCCAACATCAGTGTGATGTCATACCGGACCTGAGGTTAGCGTGAGTATCCGTCGTCCCATGTCTGGCTTACTGGTGTGCAGACTGGTGGTTCCTCGCCGTTCAGGCAGATACTCTCCGACTTCAGTAGAATCAGCGATCCTACTACGTTAGCCAGGACCCCTAAGGGACCTGTTGCCCAGGACGCACGACTAGGACGTGTTAATAGGTCTTGGCCAGTATAGAACTTGGCCCTGGTGCTTTGGAAACATCTCTGCGTCCCTTTTATCACTTTCTACGTGTGGTTTTTATTGTTATATTGTTTTTTTTGCACGCTTTGAACTCAAGCGTAATCCATACACGTGCTACCACTTCTGGTGAACTGCATTGATGTTTGTGTGTGGATTAGCTTTTCCTTTTGCCAGTGTATTCATCGTCATCAGATAAATCCACTCCGACTACTGAGGAACGTGCAATTTACGTCCCAAAATCAAGGACGAGAAGTCAACTTAGTCCAGCTGATTGGTGTAGAAGTTTAACCCGCTAGCTTGGCATCACCACACCGGATGTTTAAGAACGAACGCTCTTATCCATGCCACCACGTTGATCTCGTACTTGTGGGTAATGAGCACGCTGAAAGGATATATTGACCCAATGAATCAACATTAAACTCCAAGCTGTGTGGAATTCAGGAGGACCTCCAACAAAACGGTTGAGTTTATCATGAGCCCCGTACCCTCTCCGCCCGTCCCGAACGGTGTAAACGTCAAGCATGTCATTCTCATCTCATCTAATCTCATCATGATTCTCTTGTACCTTGCGGTGTCGAGGTGAAGCATAAACAGCGGGAGAGTGCCCGCTTATGGGCTTCATGTATCGATATTCCCATGTGCTATTCCCTCCGTCTATCGTTTACGTGGTCGGCCTCTTCCTCTGCTTTCCTCTGGTTTGCACATCATTGCTTGTTGTCGTATACTGTTAGATGGTAGCCTAGTTGCATGGCCAAACGATTTTACTTGCTGCGTCCTAATAAAATCTAGTGTTGCTATAACCCCCATAACCCCCCCCCCCCCCCACCCGCACTTTAGTCCTGATTTCTTCATTTCTAATTTTCTCTCTTCTTGATACAATGAGTATTCTTTTTAGAAATCTAATTTCTGTTGTTGTGATTTTTCTTTTCTCTTTTTCTGTCATTGTCCAGGTTTGGCATTAGTAGCATAGAGTTGGTAGGAAGATTGTATTGTAAAGTTCTTTCTTAGTAACTATTAATACATGTTTCTTCTTTAGTATTGGTGCAATTCGTCCAATGAGTTGGTTTGCCTTATTGCATCTATTTTCGATCTTGTCTTCTGATTTGCCATTTAATGATATAATACTTTCTAGGTACTTGCGACTCTTTACTTGTTTCAGAGTGTGTTCGTTTGGGTGAATTGTTGTTTTTTCTTCTTTATTTATAGTCTCTCTGTCTTACTTGTGCTAATTTTCATGTTATGTTCCCTGCACATTTCGTTTAGACTATTCATGTGGTTTTGTAATTCAGCTTCTGATTTTGCTATTAGTGCCTGGTCATCCGCAAACAGGAGTTCTCTAATGGTGTAATTTTCAGATGGTTCTTCTTCTGTGTTCTCTTCACGAAGTGTTCTTGCTGTCTCTGTTTGACTTATTTCTTTACATATGCTGTCTATATATTATGAACAAGAAAGGACTCAACCTTGTCGTACTCTGCATCTTATAGTGAAGGATTCTGAGTGACCTCCAGTTGCTCTCACTATGCATTGACTGTTGTTGTATAAGCTTTTATGTAGGTTTGTTAAATGTTTACTTACTACATTGGCCTATTGTTTAAGGATTTCCCACGGCTTTTTTATATCTGCTCTATCAAATGTCTTTTCTTGGTCTGCAAAGGCTACGTAGCGTGTTTCATTAAATTCGATTGATTGTTCTATAAGTTGTCTAAGAGCAAAAATGGCATCTGTGCATCCTTTGTTTTTCCTAAATCCAAGCTGTGTTTCGCTAAGCTGGGGTTCTATAAGTAGTTCGTAATATTTTCTCAATAATTTTGCAAAATATTTTCCCAGTATGACTCAAAAGGGAAATGTCACTGTATTGTGTGCAGTCACTTTTGCTGCCTTTGTGTTTTCAAATTGGGATAATTATGGCGTTTTCCCAGTTTCGTGGTGCTGTTGTTCTACCCAAACATGGTTGAATAGTCTATGAAGACATGATGTTCCTACTTCGCTTGCTGCTTTAATTAGTTCATTAGGTATTCCATCTTGTCCCAGTGATTTGTTCAATGGGGATTATCTGAAGGCATCTATAATTTCTTCTATCAGTATATCTGGTTCTAATTCTTCGGTAGCATCTGTGTCGGTTTCTTGAATTCCTGTGAAATCTGATGGAATGTTGAGAAGTTGTTCAAAGTACTACCTCCGTCGTATTAGGATGTCTTTTATTCACTTATTGGTTCTCCATTTCCGCTGTATGCCATTGCAATAAGAAAAACACCCAGATGCAAGCCAAAAAGGTATCCATCTTGCTACAAAGAATCATAGTATAATAGTCTGATTGAACCTGGTGACAGTATACCACAACACCAATGATGTGCGTACCAAATGGAATCAAAAGAAGAGGCCGCCATGAACACAGGGAATAACAGTCTATGGGAATCTCTATATATGAAGTTGTGTCTTCCCTGTTTATATGAAGTTGTGTCTTCCCTGTTTATGCTTCACCTCGACACCGCAAGGTTCAAGAGTAACCTGATGAGATAGATAAAGTCTAATCTCCAGTCAGCAGACATCATGATCACATGGTAAGTCCTTTTCCTCATCATGATCACATGGTAAGTCCTTTTCCTCATCATGATCACATGGTAAGTCCTTTTCCTCATCATGATCACATGGTAAGTCCTTTTCCTCATCATGGCCCGCGGGAAAAAATCCCATCTTCGCAACTTCCTCTGTTTCACGGAGTCTCCGTGGCGGAGCTGTTACGCCGCCTGCCTCTCGTTCCGAAGGTTGATGGGTGTCTCAATGTGCCTGTCCGCTAAACACAACTGGAGCAAACACAAAAAGCATCATCGAAAAATCGGAACTTGGTAACAGAACTCAGAACAGCATACTCAAGTGAAGCGAACGATTTTCCAGACGTTTATTTCCGCCACTGGTACAAGGATTAAACTCTGGCAGAAAAGCAGGCTGATCCCTAACCACAGGATCGGCACCTACTCAAATACATCCACCCCTGAGCTCCCAAACCAGCTCGTCGCCCTTGAAGCCTTCCTATCCATTCTTCAGCTCAATTTCTTAGATACTAAGATTCAGTCTAGGTGGATTTCTATTCCCGATCCATTCACCGTTGTCGTCTCAATAAATTCCTTACCAGACTCCCTGCTGTCTCATCCCGAAATCACGGCATCCAGGTGTCACCTTCACATCGAGCCTTCAGAAACACATCTTGTCCGTATCACAAAGTCACAAGCGTCTCCCGTTGCCGTGTTCTCGACGTTCTCCACATTCTCCTTGGATTCCTCTGTTGACATCCACTTTAGTGTCTGAATGGGAAACTCCGTATATGATTTTCCACCGCCCATTCCGATGACGTCATTATGTCTAAACGCCATGTGGCAGTATGCCCCCCTCCCTTTTAAAATGATGTAATCATTTTTTTTTCCAAGAGAATTAACCTGACACATAGCAGTGTAGACACAATGACTTTTATCTCGACCGCTATGTCGTAAATCTTAATCTCATCCAACGGGTAGGTAGGGGACTAGTATTATGACGTCATAATTTTAGGCGTACTCGGAATTAAGTAATAATAACTAATGATCAATGATCAAAATATAACTATACTAACATAGTATTTAATCTAACTACGTTAACTAATCAACTATTATCACAATTCATTAAATTAAATTCTATATACACACAATAATATTATACAATGTTCAATTCATATCACAATACGTGTTCACCAGTTTTCCTTTACAGTAGTTACCCCTAGTCACAAACGATCCAAGTGAAAACACGATACAGGAGATAACCCAAACAAGTCAAAGTTCCCAAAGTTCTCCATGCCTCAACGGTTCCTCCTCACGTAAATTTCTTATCATCCTGTCAAAATCACATATTGACAGAAGTATCCAACTATTTAAACTAGCTATTTGCATTAATAATATGTAATTGTTGATCTGTGTGTGTATTGTCAGTAAATTCGGTGCTATCTAACACATATTTCCAAACACTCTATGAACAAACAACTATAATAAACTAGGATTGAATAAATTGAATAAAATATTTATATTTATAGTTGATTTAAAATATCGGCAAGATTATAATTGAGTTGTAGCTCTTACAATTTTGTGAAAAATCATATCTCAAAGATTCAAGATTTCTAAGATAATAAATCAGAAATATAATAAATATTTAAATCAAATACTCTTCATAAAATTATTAAGTTCTCTAATAACGATCTAGTTACGAACAATTATCTGTAGAATAGAGAACCAACATATTTTCACACACTTAAGTGAAGAAAAATAGTGAGAACAATTCTGACAAATATAACCTTACACAGTGACATCTGGGATAACTAAGTAATAAGACCCTAATGTGTCTGTAGTGTACGATGTGTTGATATGAACCTAACACTTTCACATTCATCCCATTTTATTTTTCTTTATTGTTTTATTTAATTCTTCCTTTCATTTATTTTCTTTCTTTCTTTCTTTGTTTCAAATCTGTAGAATCTCTCTTCTGCACTCATGCCAATATTTGTACATTGTAACTTTGTTGATTGGAACAATGTAATTGTTTTCAGTCTTGTGTATCTTCTTTTAATTTGTGAATGGATAATTGTAATGCCGCACGCAACGTATTTCTTTGATTGTGTGTATCTGTTAGTGACACACTTCTTGACTTCTGTGCGTATGTATGTAATCCATTTCTTGCCTTTTGTGTGTATATTTGTGCTATGCTTCTTCACTTCTGTGTGCATGTTTATGATATGCGTTTTTGCTTGTATGAACCCGTTTACACTATGTTTCCCCGCTTGTTGTGCATGTAACTTTTGTGTGTAACAACCAATGCGTGTAACTTTTGGTTTCTTTTTTGAATGTTTCAAAAATATGTCATTTACCGACAAATAATCTCGTTTGCCTTGTTTTTGAGTATCAGTTATTTCTTCATGTTTGGGTTCGTTGACTTTGTGTAAATCTTGGCATTTGCAATTAATTACCGTTATGCTATCACTCAGTAGCTGTCAGAGTCCGACAGGGGACAGCGATGCAGGGACATCGTTACGACCGCCAGGCGACTTAGCTCCCAGTAAGGGATGCAACAACTTCGTTGCGCCGCCAGGCAAATAGGAGTTATCGGCCTGCGAGATCGCTGGCTGACCAGCGGTCAGGCCGCCAACGCAAGACGCACGCCTGCCACGTGACGTCACGTCAGGCAGGAGGCAAGTTGCGAACCAGGTCCAGACAGCTCTGGGACACGGAACATGACGGACGTGTGAGAAAGGCGTTGTATGGTTTCTGTATTGAAAGGCGAGTGTCTGGACATCTTGCGAGTCAGACTTGTGACTGTATTGTGGATGTAAGTTGTAAAGTATCCATTATAGGTATTTGTGATCATCGTTCTGTATTTGATATGTTAATAAATCCACCGAACGATGTGTCGTTGAGTCTTACGTCAAATCACGTTGTATTTGTACTGTCTCACACTTGTTAGGAAAGCGAGCCAAGTTTAAGACCCTGACATGTGTGAACGTGGGGGCTCGTCCAGCTTTAATTTAGTTATATTTCAACGTGAATAGCTTGTCCTTGTTGAACGTTTAATTTAATTAGATTTAAACTTAAATGTGATCATGGAAGGCTCATTTTGATTGTTACTACATTATTTAAACATGTGTAAGACCATTTGTAAACGTACAATGCATACATTCTGTTTGATCCTGTAAGCGTGTAAAACATTTGTGATTTGTGAAACTTGTCACCGTTTTGACCTTGTCGACATTGTGATCTTGTCGCCATTTTGACCTTGTCGCCATCTTGTAAACTTGATGTCTATGTCCTTACTGAATGTCATCTTGATGTATGTGATGTGTCATAAATGTTGTAGAGTGTTAAGATACTTGTAGATTGTCTTTGTGAATTGAGTTTGTGGAACGCGAAAAGTGTTTGTAAAGAAAGTAACGTGTATTGTAAAAAAAAATTGTTGATGGACAAACTTACGACATACAATTACACTCAACGCCATACAAACCTAATCAACACTTAGTGACAAGCAGGCACACACCAACAATTAGACGCTAATTTATCTTCTTCCAAATTAAAAGCAGGTTTTTCCGTACCATCCGAAACCTTGCCGTAGAGGTCATTTCCGATTCGAAGTAGCGACCCTACAGTTCCTAGCCCGATTTCCAACCGTTCTTCACCGCATCCAGGGCACTTGAGTATACTTTTTCTTTTCGTATACTTTAAAAATGCATTTTTAGGCACATACCGTCCATATAAACAGATTGTAACTTGTTGATTACTAACCACTTATAATATATTTTGTGTGGCTTGTATTTCATTGACATTTCTCCATCATGTCTTCATTATTTGATTTCATTGATATCGGGTTAAAATTAAAGTTAGCAGGTGATGAGTTAACAAAGTGGAGTGAGAATAAATACGCAGAATACCTACTTGTTCAGGAAAAAGCTAATGAACGCGAAGAAAGAGCAGCAGAAAGAGCTGCCAAGCAAGTAGAGGCAGACACAGCCTTAAAGCATGCAGAATTGGCTGAAAAGACCAAGCAAGCTGAGATGGATAGTGAACTAAAGAAGGCAGAAACAGCCTTAAAGCAAGCTGAGATAGATAGCGAGTTGAAAAAGGCAGAAATAGCAGCTCAGAGTAAGAGAGAAGAACTGGAGTTACAGTTGAAGATGAAACAACTTGACACTGAGACTGCCATTAACAAAGAGTTTAAGAAATCTGAAAGACTGGAGAAAGAAAACCAGTATAAGAAATATCAAGGTATTGTACGTAATTATACCTCGGGTGACTGCATTGCAGCCTTTACCCAAAATTTTGAAACTTTAATGGAACATTATCAAGTTCCACTGTCTGAATGGAATATTGTGTATATGAGGAGTTTGTCAGGGGAACCTCTTAAGGTTATTGAAACCATCCCCAAAGACCTCAGAAAAGATTACCATTATCTGAAATCTAAGATTATGGCACATTTTATGTTAGATGAGGCAGGTTACAGAGAACAGTTCAGTAAATTGAGCCCAAAACCGACTCAAACGTTCTCTGACTACCTCTGCTTAGTCCGAGATATTTTCACCAAATGGACGTCAGCAGCCAAAATTGAAAAAAGTTATCAGAGATTGGAAGATCTAATTATTAGAGACAAAATTGTGTCATCTATTCCTTCAGCCTTTGCTAAATTTTTGTTAGAGAATGAATGCTCGAGTGTGGATGAAATTGAAAGACGGGGTTCGGCTTACTACACAGCCAACAAAGATTGCTTTGCTACTGAAGATACTAACATTAACTTTGTAGCAGCGGCTAATTATGACAAACAACCCTACAGTAGGCAGAAATTTCGTAAGCCTACCTCTGAGAAGTTTTATCAGTGCGGCTATTGTAATAATTCTCATCATCAGAGTGAGATGTGTGATAAAAACCCTCGTTACAAGACGTACTTACAACACAGGGTAAATCAACGAAATCAGGAGCGTGAAACCTTCAAAGGGTTGACTAAATGTTTTCTCTGTAAGGCGTTCGGACACCATCGGAGGGATTGTGAGGGCAGGCAGATGACAAAAAAAGCAGGTGCCGCCTTTGATGACAATTCCACGTCTAAAGAAGAAGAGCCAGAGAAACATCCTGTGAACTCAGCACAGGCTGTTGACATATTCAAAGCAAACAAATGCTATGTTTGTAATACTTTCTTTGAAGATGGTATTTTAAAATGCGGTCATACCATCCCTATTGCCAATGAAGAAGCTAATTCTGTAATAGGTTCAAAAGGCAGAATAAACATCCATCACGGATATGTAAATGGCAAATATGCTACAGTCCTTCGCGACACAGGGAGTACAATCATTGGCCTGAAAAGAACGTTCATATTGCCTACAGATTACACAGGCAGGCACGTAACATGTAGAACATTCTCAGGCAATATTGAGAGATACCCATTAGCATGGGCATATATTGATACACCTTTCCTCACTGGGAAAGTAAAGTGCGCTGCACTAACCAGTCCAGTTTGTGATATAATTATTGGTAATTTACCTGAGGTAAATGATAAACCTCATGACATAACATCTTCATGTAATGATGATACCATAACATCACCATCAAATGTCATCATTGAAAATGTCACACCACCTATTGATTTTAATGTAGCTAATGTAGCACTAAGTTCTCATGACATCATTGAAACTATTGTTCCATCATCATCATCTGATATCATTGAGTGTTTGAACGCAGTAACAAGAGCTACTGCTAGACTGCAAGATGAATTAAATCAAACTGAGGCGATACAATTGCTCAGCCCAGTTTCACTACCTACTAACACCATGAAGGAAGCATTTGTAACAGCCCAAAAAGCTGATCCTTCATTGTCAAAATACTTTGACCTGATCGGCCGAAAGCCAAAAGTAACCAAGAATGCAAAATGGCATTTTGCGATGAAAAATGACATACTCACTAGGTATTACACCAGAGGTGACAATACCACAGAGCAAACTGTTTTGCCAACTAGTTATCGCAAACAAGCCTTACATCTTGCACACGATATACCTCTTGCAGGACATATGGCATACGTTAAGACATGGTTAAAGGTTATTGGCAGATTGCTGTAGACGAACAGAGCAGACATCTGACAGCTTTCGCCACACCTTGGGGACTGTACGAATGGTGCAAACTTCCATTTGGGCTTGTTAACGCCCCAGCCACATTCGTACGTATGACACGACTACTGCTAAGAGACATTCCTAACATAATTTGCTATATTGACGACATATGCATTCACACAGAGACAATGACGGAGCACATTAAGACATTAGACCAAACATTTGAACGGATCAAACAGCACGGACTGACAGTGAAGCCTGCAAAAGTAGACATAGCCTACCAGGAAATATCATTCTTGGGTTACAAAATATTCAATGGCTTTGTCACGACAGACGATAAAATTGTGTCCAAGATACTAAAACTCTCACTTCCGACTACTAAAAAACAAGTCAGAAGTTTGCTGGGCCTAATCAATTACTATAGGCAATTTATTCCTGATTTTTCGGAACTGACCGAGGTATTTACTAATTTACTAACAAAGGATAAACCTGAGAAAATTGTACACGATCAATGCCTAAAAATCGCATTTCATAAAGTGCTATCATGTTTTTCCGATAAGAATAAACAGAATCTTATCCTTAAATTGCCCGATATCCGTTTACCTTTCAGATTACGCACAGATGCTAGCTCCGTGGCGATTGGAGCAGTCCTGTTGCAGGAGTACAACAACATCCTCCACCCAGTTTATTTTGTATCCCGGAAGCTGAAAGCCCGAGAGCGGGCATGGTCCATTCCCCAATTGGAAGCCCTAGCTTTAGTAGTAGGTATCACCAAATTGTCTAGATTTCTTCTAGGACGCCATTTCATCGTAGAATCGGACAGCAGCCCCTTACGATGGATGAATTCAGGTGTGCCATCGAACCATATGATAGCTCGTTGGTCTTTGAAACTTCAAGATTATAGCTTTGAGGTTCGACATATCCCAGGCAGAACCAATTCAATTGCCGATCTTTTGTCACGTTGTCCGACCGACCCAGTGAGCACCAATGTCTGAGTGCAGTATGTAGAAATACACTCAGACCGACACAGCCATTTAGCAGTGAATAGTGGTTTTCCATTCACAAAAATCTGTGTAATGTCTACAATATTGTGATAGGGATTACTCCCATTATATATAGTGTTCGTATTTTACTAGTTCATGTAGTGATTGTCGTGTATAAATGTGTAGTATGTGGTAGAAAGCGAACTTTATTAGCTGTATATATTACGTACAAGAACAGTGTCACATTCGCACTTACCTGAAGCGAATTATCCAACTTGACAGTGACAACTTCGTGTTGAATCTTCCAGGAACATTTTAATTACGAGTGTGAAATTAAAAACTGAACAGTGACGACTTTTCTACACCTCTGCAGTGAACCGAAATCTTTAGTGTTCGACTGAAACATCTAACACATGAACATTCGATCGTAATCCAGAAGATTGTGTACCAAAATCCAACACGAACTGTGAGAACATTGTTCCTTCCTTAACTACATCAAACCGGAACAGGTGTGTTCTACAAGCTTTACCATCAGCTGATTTTAGAGCTCGTGTGTACTTCCGGATTAATTAGAAATTTAGAACAAAAATAGCAGACAACATATAAAAGATTAAAAGTTTTGACGATTCTAAAATGTTTAGGATTCTATAAAATTGAATACACGAATTGTGTGTTTATTTATTTCTCTAATGTAATCTTAGAATCATATCTTGATTAACGTATTCATATTGCCGACTTTTTCTCGTTAATATGAAGAAACGTCAAGCAATGACACTAAGAAATTAAATAGTTATTGTAAATTATTGTGTTTCACTAATGTATGAATTATTTCCCTTCCATTTATTATTACATTTTCACACAAAGGGGAAATTTAAATGTATTGCTAAAGTGTTTGTGTAA